>CAUYQV010184045.1:0-19846 GCA_963574575.1 Galagoides demidoff
TGAAAATACCTGTAATATTTCAAGGTAATAGAAACTAATTGTTTTACTGTGGTCAGATGCCTCAGTTGCCCGAGGAGGTATAATCAATAGACTAGGAATGGAATGGCAGAGCTGCAGGGTGCGGCCCTGTAAGCTAGAGGTTAAGGAATGCAGTAACAGCTAGGAATGGGGTTTGGGCAGGCTTGTACAGTGAACAACAAAATGGAGTTAGTCTGGCTCTCTCAATAGTAGTGGGATAATTCTGTAGAAGGGTATCTACTCAGTTAGAGAAGGAGGCTCCCTTCTCTTTGCAGTAGGTTCAGTGTACAATAGATGTTTTTCCAAGACATGACCTGAAGCTGGAATGGCAGTATATTCATCAGAGGAGAGAGACAGGTAATACGGATTAGGAAGGAAAATGGATGTAGATTGAAGTAGAGCCTGCTTGAGTTTCATAAGAGGTTGAGAAAGGGATGGTTCAGGGAGTAGAGGTTCATTAGGGTCTCCAGTGGCTGCCTAATGAAGTGGCTTTGCTAAAATGCTAAAGTTGGCAATTCACAGACGAATGAAATTAGCCAAGCCGACAAAGGATAGGAAACCTGTTTTAGAGATGGGGAGGAGTAAGCAATACGTTTCTCCTTTCCAGAGTTAGGCTCAATTTGGAAGAGGTGACAAAGATGTCAAGGGAGGTGACTTTTGACTAATTGAGCTTTCCTGGATGAAACCCTATAGCCCAGATTCCCAAGGTAGTTTGAGAGAGAGGTAGTATCAGATACAGAAGCAGTGAGGGAAGGACAGCAAAGGAGTAAGTAATCGAGATATTGCATTACAGAGAGGATGACTCAGCCTGAGCTGTTTCAGATCTGAGGCTAAGGCTTGGATGAAAATGTGGGGGCTATCTCTAAAGCCCTGGGGGAGGACTGTCCTGGTTAGTTGTTGAGTTAATTGGGCGTCTGGTTCAGTCAGGTAAAGGTGAAGAAGTCTTGAGAGTCGGGGGTAGAGAGGGATAGTGAAAAAGGCGTCCTTTAATTCTAGGACTGTGAAGTGTGTGAGGGATGGGTATAGGAGTTTGGAACAAGGAGAGTTATTGGGACAGGGGCCTTGTTCACTGCCCATAGACCTTGGACTAATTGGAAGGCGCCATCAGGTTTGGGACTGCTTGGATAGAAAGGTTGCTTGGGAAGGAGGTGAATCAGAGTACATGGTTCTTTAGTAAATGATTAAAAATTGGTTGGAGTCCTTTAATAACATGGGGATTAAGGGGATACTGAGGTCACCTGGGGAGACATTAGTGTCAGAAAGGGTGACTAAAATAGACTGATGGTGTAGAGCAATCAAAGGGGTTGAGGTGTCCCAATCCTTAGGATTGATCTCACATAAAGCCTCTAGGAGGGACATTTGTGCAGATAGGGGAGGGAGACTTCAGAGGACAGTAACAAAAGTGTGGGGAGCTGAGAGGCTTCATCGGTTTTGGGTGATGGGTATAAGGTAAAAGTGGTTTTGAGTCTAGATAGCAAGTCTTGGCCAAGCAAGGGAGCAGAGCCTCTAGGAATTATGAGGAAGAAATGGGAGGATGTCAGGTGTTCTGACAGGGTAGAGATAGAGTTTTGAGTAGGTTAGAGGCAATTCCATTGACCCTCAACCACAGAAATGGAAGAAGAGAGTAGTGGCCCTGAAAAATCAGGCAGTACTGAGTATGTGGTTCCTGTATCCGAGAGAAAGGAAATTCTCTTACCTGCACCCAGAAGGCAAACCTGGAGCTCTGTGAGTGAGATGGTAACAGTGGGGGCCTGAGAGCCAGTAGCTAGTCCCAGGAATTCAGGCAACTCAAATCCTGATCCAGTCACTGTCTTGGAAGGGGTGGCTCCACGCTTTGTAGTCCGGGGATACTCATCTTTCCAGAACACTACAGACCAGGCAGGGTCTGAGTGGAGCTTGAGGATTAGAGCAGTGGTGGGCCCAATGTCCCTGTCTGCCACACTTGTAGAAGGGACCTGGAGCCATGACCTCAGATTCAGGATCAAGGTTGGAATATTTTATTAGGATCTCAGTTAGCGTGGTCAAAAAGGCAACTGGGTTTTTATCAGTTTTCTGCATGATTTCTTTGATGTTATCATAATTGATTGCCTTGAGGCCAGCCTTCCTCATCCCTTCTATTATGCAGGTTATGAAATGAGCCCTAGATGGAAGGTGGGGAGATTCCTCTGGATAATCCCATTTAGGATCTGAAGTGGATACTGATGTTGCCCTTGGGGGTAACTGTTTGGATCTTGGGTATGTAAGGTGTCTATGAAGGCTGTAGGTGCAGCCAAAATATGAGTATTTTCCTCAGGAGTAGTGGGAAGGAAAGTAATATGTAAATGTCCTGCCATGAGAGAGCATAGTGAGAGAGGATATCTGAGAAGGGTGAGGTCTAAGAGAACAGGTCTTCTCAAGGAGACCACAAAGATACACGTGCAGCATCCTCTCCATGGTGACTCAACTCTTGGAAGTTTGTAAACTTAACTTCCTGGAAATTGGAAATTTCCTTGTTCTGTAGAGGCTAGAATAGCATCTCCCACTTGATTCAAACTGGCCAATGAGAAGGGTACTTGTGGGGTAGAACTTTTTGACTGTCAATAAAAAGGGAAAGACCAAGCAAGTCAGAGAGCTCGGCCATTTGGAATTCTTCTAAGCCATAACCTCATGGACAGTAAATAAAACCCTTCCTCTTATAAACATGGTGTTTGGGTGCTCTTTCTCTCTGTTAGGCCTCGTCTTCCTGCCAATAAAACTGGGTTAAATATTGGAATTCTTTTGTAAATTAGGTAGGGTCATTTGAAAAAGATCTAAGTTATTTTCTATTTTGGGATAGACCTCCTAGGTTAAAGGGGACATAGACTCTAATAATGACGTTAGCTCCCACTACTACATGTAAGGGTACAATAGCTTCTAGATGCTGTCCACAAGAGTGGGTGTGTGGTGGAGAAAAGGAGTTAGGCAGACAGAGAAGAGAAAGGGAGATAGGTGGAGAGTTTGGGGATATAGGAGTTGGGGAGTGAGTTGGAGAGGAAGGCTCAGGAGGTGGAAAGGCATAATGTGTGGGGAGTGAGCGGTCAACTGGATCAAAGTCAGAGACAGAGGTAGAAGGTTGAGTTGGTGGCTGCTCATGAAGGAGGATGTGGAAGATGGTATAGTTTGGCAGAGAGAAGGGTGGCCCTGAAAGAGAAAGAAAGCTTGGAGGTAGCAGACCTCAGACCACTTGCAGTTGTGGTTTGTAAAATTTTCAAGACCTCTGGGAATGTTTAGATCAAAAATGCCATTTTCAGGCCATTGGTTTCCATTGTCTAATTTGTACTGGGGCCAGGCAGTGTTGCAGAGGAATGTTAATCGCTTCAGTTTGATTTTTCTTTTTAGACCCAGAGTGCCTAGGTTTTTGAGGAGACAGCACAGTGGGGTGTCTTGATGGGGAACTGAAACAGCAACTGCCCATGTCCAATAAGGTAAGGACGAGGAGAAGTCAGGTGGAAGCTTACCAGTGGGGAGGTAGGCATTGCCATGTCACCCATGGAGCTAAGAAGATAAAATCTGAAGAATCTCAACCCTGTCATACAGGCATACCCAAGAGAAGATGCTGAGGGCACGGGGACACTGATCCCAGATCCTGGGGAAATCTAGGATTTCTGGAGGAATGAGAAAACATAGGAGGACTGGGAGATCCTGGAGGAGGAGCCCCTTCCTCCAACTTACTGAGTCCTAAGGGTCTGGGGTGGTCTCACTGCCTCCTTTCTTGGCCAGCACATCATAAAGAAGAGAGGTTTAGGGATAGAGTCCACAAGAGGGAGAAGAGGAGAATCCAAGGATTAAGGATAGGTTTTATTTTAAAGGATCAGAATGGAGTGTGATCAGAAATCAGCTCAGTTGACATAGTTTCAAGGGACTTTTATTAGTATTGTTGGAATGTGGGAGGGGATCATGAGAGGTGAGGAAGTCAACTGTCCTACAGAGTTAAAGATAGCAAGTCCTAGACTGATTTTAGAATTACTGCCTTCCACAAAAGGTGTTAATGTTTCACAAAGACCTGATCTCTAATGCCAGCTAGGACCAGGGTAGGAGAACCTGATGATTCCCAGGAACACCAGCCCTAAAGCATTTCAGGAGGGTGGGAAGGGATTTTTTGTGACCATGCCATTGGGTCTCTGACCTGCTTCCTATCACTAGCTGTCCTCCTAGGATGGTATACTTTTTTCAGGATCATGAGGATTTACAGGACTATGGGAAAGGGGGTAGCTATAATCATACAATTTGGTTTCTGGCCTGCTTTCTTTCTCTACTGTTCTCCCCAATAGCTGTACTTTTGTCAGAGTTCTGAGGTTTTCTTCTTCACAGAAGGAATGAATAAATGGCTGTGAAGTTAAGAAATTTTTATGAAGGAGTCAGAGAAAGCCTCTTTTCTGAACCTGTGCTTTTCCCCCAGGTTCTGCAATTTCAGCAAAAGAAGTTGGGCATTAGAGATATCATGGGAAAATGACATCATAAAATAATACAAAAAGATTTCTACTGAAGCAGGTTAAATTAACAGCCTCTCACTCTGAGATGGAGAGAGGGAGATGAGACACCATGTCCTGTCTCTCTTGTTCACAGGTCCTGTGTGAGCAGACTCCATGCTTATTAAAAATGTTTGCTTATCCTGTTCAAAGTATCGTTATCTCACTCAACAGCCAACCATTAAACGAGATAGCTGCCAGCTGCCAGCTGCCACAGCTGCAGTGTGACACCAACCCCCACAAGGCCGGGGATGGGGCAAGAGGAAAGAATAAAGGAAAGAGAAGGAGATAAAGAATACTATGGCCCCAGGCAGCACCTGTGGCTCAAAGGAGTTGGGCACTGGCCCCGCATACCCAAGGTGGCGGGTTCAAACCTGACCCCGGCCAAAAACTACAAAAAAACAAACAAACAAAAAAACGGAATACTATGGCTTTGAGATGGTGCCAGAATATAACCTATCCTTAATCCCTGGATTGTCCTCTTCTCTTCTTCGCCCCCAAACTGGGGCAGAGTGAGAATTGTTTATCTTTTTGCTAACTGCCATATTTATGTCTATTAACTGACCCATTGGAACTGGTTGCTTCCATCATCTCCCCTATAAGTACCTTGAGAATGCTCAACTTGGGGCTGTTCTTCCACAGGTCTATGGAAGCAGCCGCCAGCTGGCTAAAATAAAGATTCCAATTCAGACTTTGAATTTGGCAGTGTGGTCTTTTCTCGCTCCATAACACTCCTATCATGTGTCAGTCCATTTATTCTACAATATCTACAGAGCTTCATGTTTAAGAAGCAGAGTTCCTTTCTGATCACTCCTGATACACTCATAAAAATAACTCAGAGTACAGTCAGGAAGGACCTATGTAGAAGCTAGGCAGAGGTGAAAAGAAATCATGTAGAAAACATAGAGCCACAGGATGATCCATGCGCCAAAGAATGAGTAAATCTCTGATTTCAGTTATTTCATTGAATGAGTTGGAGAAAGGGGTTGGCAGAAAATCACCTCAACCTCCTTTCAGTCAGCACAAAAGCCTTAGGCCCCTCCACAGCCTGCCAGCATCAAGAGAAATGTGAATCCCAGGGTAGAATGAGGGCGGGGTGCAGAGAGTGGTATGGGGGAGCCAGGGAGAAGAGCAGAATCTTGCTCTTACTCAGGCTGGTCTCGAACTCCTGAGATCAAGCAATCCCAGAGTGCAAGAATTATAGGCATGAGCCACTGTACTTAGGATTAAAAGATCAAAACTAAAATATTTTCATAAACCTTTGACCATAAGTTTCTGTTTATGTGCTGTGTTTAATGTTTTATTTATTCTAATTTACTGACAGTTTTCTTTTTAAATTTTTTTAACATTAAAAAATTTTACTATAACTTACTGCATATTTTCTTCTTTCTTTTTTTTAATATTTGTGGATATTTATTTGAATGCCTGTATAAAATATAAGTTGATGTCAAACAAGAAAAGCTTTTCCAAAGGCTTAAAAGTTATTAAATAGAACTTGTTTGTCCCCTCTAGTCTGTGTCTGAACCTAGCTGACTGCCAAATCATTATTAGTCTGCCTTCAGTAATCACTTTTAACACACACAGCTCTCAAACCTTTGGGTGGTACTTCCCATTTCTCTGGAAATCTCTTCAATTATTTACAACACATGGGCAAGGTTCTTGTTGGCTCCTCTGCTTCTCCATCAGAGGGAAAACTTTATCCCTCAATTCTCTTGTTTAAATTATAGGTATTTGCAAACAGCATACAAAGGAAGAACTTAATGTTAGCAAAAAGACATAGAGTAGGGTGGTGCCTGTGGCTCAAAGGGTAGGGTGCCAGCATCATATGCTGGAGGTAGCAGGTTCAAACACAGCCCTGGCCAACAAAAAAAAGAGAGAGAGAGAGAAATAGAATATAGCATAGAATATAATCTTTGCTGTTGTGGAAACTTCATTTGAATTTTTTCATTAAAAATATTTATTTTTATTATTGTTCCACAAAGAGGATATAAAAATACCTATAAAAACATTGAAAAATTTCTTTAAAGTCCTAGACCAATAATCTTCTATGATTTACAAATGAGAATATTACATTTTATATTTAGAATATACATAGAATTTCTGGATTTTTTTTTTTTTGAGACAGAATCTCACTATGTTGCCCTGGGTAGAGTGCTGTGGTGTCACAGCTCACAGCAACCTCCAACTGTTAGGGTTAAGCAATTCTCTTGTCTCAGACTCCTAAGTAGCTGGGACTACTGGTGCTACCACAACACCTGGCTATTTTTCTTTTTATTAAATGATAGTTGTGTACATTAATGCAATCATGAGGTACAGTGTGGTGTTTTCATGTACAATTTGAAATATTTTCATCAAACTGGTTAACATAGACTTTATGTCAATTTTCTTAGTTATTGTGTTAAGACGTTTACACTCTACTTTTAGATTCACTTGTACCCTTGTAAGACAAACCATAGAGGTGATCCTTCCAATCACCCTCCCTCTACCCATCCACCCCTCTCCCCTCCCCTCCCCTTCCCCTCCTCCCCATATTCTTAGGCTATAATTAGGTTATGGCTTTCATATGAAAGCTATAAATTAGTTTCATAATAGGACTGTGTACAACAAGTCTACTTTCTACACTCAATTAAGTATTAAGAAAAAACAGAAACTTGTTAAACAATAATAAAGCCAATAAATTAAAAAGAATCAATATACAAAATGAAACTATTGCCCAGAAATATATACCAAAGTTATTCAACTCTTAAGTTAACAAGGCAAAAAGGACATGAGTATAATAGCAAATAAAGTAAGATGAAGGAGTTTTGGGAATTAAAAACTTAAAAACAGATTCACAGACAAAACAGAACCAAATTGCCCATTAATTAAGTGTTGAGATGCTGAAGGGCTGCCTGGCTGATGAGAAATCTAGATGAATGAAAGCACAGACAGCTGTTACTTCGTAACAAGGTTTTTATCGAAACAATAAGAGACATTTGAACTTGTCTGTTAAGGATTATTAAAATGACTTAACAAAACGATCACAGCAGTGTTAGAAACTTGGAATAATTGACACGGTTTATTTTCTCTTTAATATAGTTATAAATATACTCAAAGGTATTCTCAGAGTGTGGTTTTCATATGTATCAAGGAAGGCTAGGTGAGACTTGGGCTATTACTAAGGCAAAATGTGTACATTCGGCACCAGGAGAAAGAGGAAAATGTGTAGAAGAGTTAGTGAGCCCTGCTCAAATTTTTGGAATTCTGAACACTTAATTGTTAGCTGACAGCAAGTTTTAGAGACTCCTAAACTATAACCTCCTCCTGTTTCTTATGACATTTATCAATGAAAAACAAAAATACAGGAATAAATATAATAAGTTCTACTATGTTTGGGAAAGGATGGGATTATCACATATGCACTCCATGGTGTTGTGAGAACCTTCCTCCCCAAGGATCAACAGACTGCTTTAATCACCTGGTTCTGGCCAGAAAACTGGGCAAAGGATGATATATATATATATATATATTTTTTTTTTTTTTTTAATTAAGAGCAACTTCCCTTAGCACCCTGCTCCTCCATTCTGGTTTTCTTGAATTATGTAAATTAAGCAGGATCCTTGTTGGTGGCGCATCTGTCTCTCCTAGGGAGGCTGTAGTCTATTAACCATTTCCATAGTTCTCTGAACGGCATGCTTCCTTGGGTGTCACGCTGATCTTGCCAGTCATTGCACATACAATAATTAAAACACCCTGGATTGGGGCACTACCCAACCTCTCTTGATTTGGGGCCTTATCATGCCCTGTGTCATTAATAAGCCAAGCTCTGTTAATTTTTTTTGCTGTCAGTCTCTGAAGAGCCATGACTGATGTCACTCATGCCCATCTGGCCAGTGCATTCTTGGCCTTGGTGAATGATTATGCCTTCTCGCCTTCCTGTACTATAACGCTTGAAAACATTTTTTTGTTCTCACATAACATACCCACTTTAGAATGCTTCCTTCTCTGATGCCTTTGTTTTCCCCCATCACTTTCTGCCATAGGAATTTAAGCATTGCAACATCACTCTGGGTGCGCCCTCACATTCTCCAGGCTTCCAAGAGCCACCCCAGCAGCATGTTGAAGTCATCTACAAGGATATTTGTTGACCAGATACTCAATACCAGTACCATATCCTGGGTAAGTGCCTTCAAACCCAGAAAGGCTCCCCTTTTTCAGCTTTGTGCTCTTGCTCCCTTAATTAATCAACAAAATATCCAGTCGTACTGTTAGTCCCTGAGCTTTTTTGACTACTCACTAATTAACATTCGTAATTCATTTCTATTATCACTCTTTTCTTCCCTTGTCATGTTCAGCAAGATAGAAGGAGATTCTGAAGGGACCTTCTGATGCCAGGAAAAGACCACACAAAGAAAATCCTGGTTCTTAATGGGAAAGGCTAACTACATCAGTAGGTTCTGATACTAAATCTTATTGAAAATTATCTATGTCAAGAATGACAAACAGCATTACTATAGATCATGCAAATAGTAAAGAGATAATAAATGCTAATACATTTAACAACTGGAAAAAATGAACAAGGTTTTTAACAGACATAAATTACTAGGGACAAAAGGAAAATTTAAATATTTTTTATCTTCAGGAAATTGAATTCATAACCTAAACCTTTACACAAAAAGAATTCCAAACAAGATAATTTTATGAATATTGAATTCTATCAAATATTTAAGAAATAAATAGTATCAATTCTACATAAATACTCCTTCTGAAATAGACAAGTTACATTTGTCAACCTGTTTAATAAAGCTGGTACAATCTAGTAGCATGATAAACCTATGAATATAATAGTACTCAATCAAATATTAGCCAATTAAACCCAGCATTAATTGAAAAGATAATACATCATTACCAAGTAGTATTTATCCCTGCAAAGAGTGTGTAAACATTTAATAATAAAATCAATGCAATTCACTGTGATAAAAAATAAAGAACTAAAAAAGTACTATATGACCATTTCAGAAACAATTCAATCTATTCGTGAAAAAATTCTCAGCAAACTAGAGACAGAAAAAGCTTCCTCATTCTGATAAAGGTCATCTATAAATGCCTACAGTTAACATCATTATCAAACATAATGTTGAATTAATGATTTTTTCTCTAAGATAGAGTACAAGACAATGATATTCTCTCTGCCCACTTCTATGAAATATTTTACTATGAAATATGATTTTAAAAGAAAAAGGGTATATAATTTGAAAAGGAAAGAATAAAACAGTATATCTGTAGACAACTTGGTTGTATACACAGAAAATCCTAGGAAATCTACTATAAAACTAAAAATGACTTAAAGTTGTAGGGTATAAAATTAAATGCACAAAAAGCATCTTCCCGTATACTATAAATAATCAGAAAATGAAATTAAAACAAAAATATTTTTATCATCAAGCAAAAATATATGATACAATAAATTTAAAGAAAAAAGGAAAGACTACCATACTGAAAATGACAAGACATTGTTGAAATAAATTACAGATAAAATTAAATGGAGATCTATATTAAGACTGAAAGATTTGATATTGTTAAAATAACAGTCTTCCCAAATTGACCTATACATACATTGCTATCCCAAAGAAAAGCCCAATAGATGTTTCAATAGAAGTTGAAAAGTGATTATATAACTCATATTGAATTATTTAGAATTCTTTTCCATTGCCCAGCAGTGCTACATACTGGTCATTCAAAACGCATATGTATAAACATCTTCTATGAATAAGAAGCCCCTGTGCATCTTAGCAAACCATCTTCAGATTTGTTTAGTTTCTTTCACAAGGCATTTGTCTTTATAAATGAAGAGTCTTTAAAATAAAGTTCATACAACAAAGAATGAAAGTTTGCTTAACTTTAAGTGGAAGAATTGAGTCCCCAAATCATTGGGGATCATCTTTAATATATATCATGCACACCATTAAACTCTTAAGTGTAATTTAAAGGAAGCCGAATTTTTACATTCATTAGAGCAGATCTCTACCATGTTGTAGGAGTGATTTACTAACAAGCATCTATGTCAGTGCCTGACAGTTGAAGAGAGATGCTTCGGGGGGTGGGAAGAGAAGTCTTATCCTCAACAGATCAATAGAAACTTTTTATACTTGCGTTTTTCTGAAAATAGAGTTTTTCAGTTTATAAAAAATGACTCACCTCAGTCACTGTGAGACTGAATTTATTATTTTCGTACTCGAGAGAATTCAAATCAAGTGACTCTGAGATTTTCCTCAGATTGGGGGAGCTTCATGGAATCTTCTGGAAATGGTTTCTTTGCTGTAGGCATTCAACTAATTAAATCCTAACAGCATAGCTAGCAAAAAATACATCAATAAATTTAGCTTTCAATGTCTGGAGGAAATAATAGAGACAAATTCAGGAATGTTTTATTAATAAAGAATTAATTTTTAAAATTATAAATGTATGGTTGCTAATTTGCCTGTATTTTCTATGAGAAGAGTAATGACAGACCACTATAATTATTTTTGAAAGAAAACAATCATTAGTTTTCTTGCATAAGCTTCATCTTTTAAAATTGAATTTTCAAATACTATATCTCTTTAAACAATTATTTTCTTCAGAATGATTTAGTCACCCAAGGTAGGGTTTTATTGACATACAATATTCAGAAGAGATTGGTGAACAAGCTGACGTCTTAACTGGGTTTTCCTACTGAGCTATTAGCACATAGACATTTTAGTCATCAGAATTTTTTTACTTTTCTTACCTGTGAAATATATCCAGAAAAGGGTAGATAAGTAGATGAATAAATTGGTGGAAGGATAGATTTATAAAATTACAATTGTTAATGTAATTGCTTGCCTGCCTAGGTTAAGAAACAGGAAATAATTGATACTTAGAAGCTAATTTTCCATTCCTTCTAGACCCACAACCTGTTTCCTATCCTAGCCTGACTTCTGTTATAGTAAAATTTCTTTGTTTTTCTTAATAGTTTTACCACCACTATAGACATCAACTAAATAATATAATTTAATTTTGCTTGATGTTATGTAAAATTTGCTCAAATCTTTCCTTTTTTTTTAATAAGTTGTCTGTCTTTTTCTTATCCTTTTGTATTAATTTATTCTGGATATTAAGGACCTTACCATGTTTCCCTGAAAATAAGACACTGTCTTATATTTATTTTTTCTCAAGAAGACACACTAGGGCTTATTTTCAGGGGATGTCTTCCTCTCTGTGCTGAAATGCATGGCGTGGTTATGCAGCATATTTGCATACATATCAGATACGCTACATAGCCATGCCCATCACTAGGGTTTATTATCGGGTGTGGCTTATATTTAACAAATGCATAGAAATCCTGCTAGGGCTTATTTGGGGGGTAGGTCCTATTTTCAGGGAAACACGGTACATGTCTGTTCTAATTTTTTTGCTTAAAATATTTTTAATGACAAATTAAAATATTGTGTTTCTTAGACATCTGGGTTGTTTTGCCTTCTAAAGCTTTTATTTATACAATAAAAGAGTCTGATGTGTGGAAATAGTAGCACTTTTGTCAGAAAGTCATAAATGTGCCCTTGTATATATTCAAGGGTATAATGTTTTTATACATATATGTGAACCTTGTAGAATGTTAATCAACCTAATTAACATATTCATTTATCACCTCACATATTGACCATCTTTTTGTAATGATAACATTTAAAATCTGCTCTTTCAGCAGTTTTGAAAAATACAATATTCTAGGTACCAATTTAAATGTTACCTGTTTTAAAAATGTATTTTCCAACTCTTTGTTGCTAACACCTAGAAATATTTTGTGCAACAAACTTTGGTGAAGGGATTTTGTATCCAATTGCTTTGTCAAACTCTCCTAGTTGATTACAATATTCTGTCTTCAGATTCTTTGGGATTTTATTTTATGTACAAAAGCATATTGGCTGCACACAACGCTTAACTTGTACCTTTCTAATTCTTATAATTTTTTAAACCTAAAGTATAGCTGAGATTACTGGTGCAACATTGGGCAGAAGTGAAAGTGGATGTAGCACTTCCTTGTCTTGTCCTGATCGCTAAGGAAAAGCTCCCAACATTTTGCCCTTAGTATACTAAATTTTTAGTTTTTTGAGATTCTTTTTATCATATTAATGAATTTCCTTTTCCTATTTCTTTTTGCCTAGAATTTTCATCGTGAATGACGTTACCATTATCAAATCTTCCTGCATCTGGTAAAATGATCATGTTTCACTTCACTTACCTGTTCTATAGAAATTGCAGTACTCGTGTATATAATGTGAAACCCGCTTTTCGTCCCTCGGATAAACTTCACTTCATGTTTCACACTTAGTGCTGGATTCAAGTCTTTATTTTTTTGTTTAGGGTTTTTGTATTTCTCTTCTTGAATTATACTGAATTCTAGCATCTTTCTCATTTATAGGTCAAGTTCTGGTACCAAGATTTTGCAAGCTAATAAATAACTTAGGAGTATTTCCTCTTCTTACGTTCTCTAGAAGACATTGTGTAGGATTAAAATATTTCTTTCTGAAACATTTGGTAGCATTCTCGACCCTCATTAGGAGTGGAGCAAAATTATTCCTAGTGTGTGGACTTTATCTAGCAGATTTCTTGCACACTTGTCAATTCATTTAAAATGGAGTTTACAAAAAGTTTTATTGAGCATGTTTTGATGGTATGTAGCAGGAACTTTTCATAATCATTAGTGTGCCCTATTGCCACAACTGAAGTCTCTAAAATTAGTTTAAAATATGTTTGGGATGATTGTGGGACCTCTAACTACAGCATCAATAGGTAGGTAGGTGGAGCCTGTTGGCAGCAGGGAATAGCTCCCCATTGATTTAGAAGTACAAGTCATTCTTGTAGACCAACTAGCTGAAGTCAGGGAGTGACCACGTTTTTCTGGGTAAATAGTATATGCTGAGAAAAACAGAAAGTAGTGATTAACTATCTTCACAGGTAATTGTTTCTGCAATTAGCTGAGGATCTAATGGAGAGTTTGGAAAAGGAATGATGAAAGGCATTTGAAGACAGCCATATAACATGACACTGCATTTAAAAAGAAGAAACATTATTCACGTGTACTTATATAGTGCTTTCTATTATATAGAGAATGTTCCAAGTTCTTTACACATGTACATTCATTTAATGCTTACAATGCTATAAGATAGGATTAGTGAGGTAAGACAGATAGACTAGTTAAGTAGCAGCACTGGACTTTGTAACCAGTAAGCTTGGCTCTAGAAGCTTATACACTGTTGGTGTTGGTGGGACTGTAAATTAGTACAACCTCTGTGGAAAACAGTATGCAGGTTACTAAAAGAAGTAAAAATAGAACTGCCATTTGATCCAGCAATCTCACTATTAGGTATCCACCTAAAGGAAGCAAAGTCATTTTATCAAGGGACACCTGCGCCTGAAGGTTTATTGCAGCACAATTCACAATTACAAAAATATAGAATCAAACTGCCCATTAATGGGTGAATGGATTTTAAAAACGTGGTGTACTACATATATATATACACCCTGGAATATTACTCAGCCATGAAGAGAAATTAAGTCTCTTGGATGGAACTGAAGACCATGACCCTAAGTGAAGTATCCCAGGAATGAAAAAGCAAGTACCACATGTTCTCACTTGTAAGTGAAACACTTGGAAGCCAAACAATGGCTATATATGGTCATAAAGTGGCATAAGGGACTTTGGAAACTCAGAAGGTGGGAGATTCCGGGGCAGTGAGGGCTAAACAGTTACCTATCGGGTACAATGTGAACTAAAAGCCCTGACTTCAACATTATACAATTAAACCACGTAACAAAAAACACTTGTACTCACTAAATCTATTTAAAATAAATAATAAATAACAAAGCAGGGGGCAAAAATATTAGAAAAAGAAAATAGAGAGCAGCGCCTGTGGCTCAATGGGTAGGGTGCTGGCCCTATATACTGAGGGTGGCTGGTTCAAACTGCAACAAAAGAATAACCAGGCACCGTGGCAGGTGCCTGTAGTCCCAGCTACTTGAGAGGCTGAGGCAAGAGAATCTCTTAGCCCAGGAGTTGGAGGTTGCTGTGAGTGGTGACACCATGGCACTCTACCAAAGGTGATAGGGTGGGATTCTGTCTCAAAAAAAAAGAAAGAAAGAAAGAAAAAGAAAATAGACTTGGAATGAGGTAAATACTCAGTTTCTCCAGAGAGTTTCAGGGAAAAAAGCAGCATGTGAGAATTCTAAAAAGATGATTCTCCCAGGGGACTGGTGGTCATTGGTTTTGTGTATCAGAGAAGTCAAAGGGGAAATTTTTTTATTTTATTTTATTTTTTGCAGTTTTTGGCTGGGGCCAGGTCCGAGCCTACTACCCCCAGAATATGGGGCCTGCACCCTACTCCTTGAGCCATAGGTGTCACCCTCAAAGGGGAAGGTTTTAAAGACTTAGTAAAACATTATAAGAAATATATAAAAATAGAAAAAATCGTAAAACCACTCTGAGTGCATATTCATAATGATACCTGATTTTAATTTCCTTGTGGTAAAATAAAATAATAGAATTTTTGTATCTTGAAGATTTTCTCTGAGTTTAGTTCCAACTCCTCATCTTATAAAGAGGGAACCAGAGAGTTTATTTGATCTACCTACGTGTGTGCAGCTAATTAATAGTAGCACTCTCACCCAAGTATGTCAAACTCAATTTTAAAATATCCCATACCACAAAGTTTTTGGTACAATAATACTAATTATTTTCTCAAATTTTTATGTGACAAAATTATTGTATTTTATCTGGATGCCAAGTTAACTCTAACCTGAATTCAGAGTTTGTAATTTGCCTTCTTCAAAAAGCAATCGTCTGTTTTTGAGAAGGTTGGTTGTATAATTATTTTATTTAATTTATTAAATTAAACAAATGATAGGGTGGCACCTCTGGCTCAAAGGAGTAGGGTGCCAGCCATATACCAGAGGTGGCAGGTTCAAACATGTCCCAGACAAAAACCGAAAAAAAACCAAATATATATATATAAAACAAATGATAGAACCACAGACAAAAACAGGTTTACTAATTAGTACATGTATTTTCTAGGCCTCTAAAATGTTTTAATGTTCTTACTGATGAAGATTAATTAATAATATTTTAATTTTCTTACTTATCATGGAGACAATTCTTCAGAACATGAATGCCAGTAATGCAAAAACTGAGATGTCAGATCAGAAGTTGACATCTCCTGAAATTCTTGTTTTCTCACATTTTCATTTCTGTTGGAGCTGATTAACTTTATTAAGAACAAAGGCTGTTAAAATTAGCTTGTTTATAGCAAAATACAAAAAAAAAAAAAAACCCAAATCTACAATTACTAGTACTGTTCCCTGGATTTTTTATTTTCTCTTAATTCTGTAAAATAATATGAAACATGAAATGTTTAGTTTATTATCTCTCAAACAAGAAGCAGTACAATTAATCGAAGTATGGGCCTGAACTATTGACACGGTTTTGCCATATTAAGAAGAGTTGTGCTTGCCAGTAGCAAAGCAGCCTAGGGAGCCAGTGGCAATGAAATTGCAAAAGGTGTTTTTCACAGCTTGTTGAGAATTGAATATTTTTCTTGCAAGAAGTGCTCCAAAGCATGAAACAAGTAATGGTAGTTAGTTGGATGACAGAGAGCTTCCAAGACAGTCTTGTGTAGTTTGAGCAGCAGCCAGAAGATTGGCCTGTCTTTATTGACCAATCTTAGCTGCTTAACCGTGAGTAGCCTCATCATGTCGTTCATGTGGTTGCAGTAGACGCCTGCCACCAACTGACTGACCAGGTTTCATGAAGCGGTTGTGGGTAGTAACTAGTAATGTGACAGCAAACGAAGGCAAGCATCAAGATGGTTTCTCTTCTGACACTCATTTGATTCCTGCAGAACCCTTCTATCCAGCTTCTTTACCTTGATGATTTGTTTCACATGGTCTGATACCGTTGCAATACTAACGTCAAACCTTGTTGCTAATTCACACCTAAGTTGGGATGGATTCACTTCCACTACAATTTTCAACTAATCATTATCCACCTCGGTCTCATATTGCCCACATGACTCACCTCCAAGATTAAAAATCATCTTACACCTCTCATGAAAATTAATTCATGATGGATAAAAGACTTAAACCCAAGGCATGAAACTATAAGTATTCTAGGGAAAAAAGTCAAAGAAACCCTTATAAACACTGGCCTAGGGAAAGAATTTGTGAAGATCCCCAAAGCAATCATAGCAACAACAAAGATTTAAAATGGAACCTGATCAAATTGAAAAGTTTCTGCACAGCTCAGGACACAATCAACAGAGTAAATAGACAAGCTACAGAACGGGAGAAAATATTTGCATACTGTATGTCTGATAAAGGGCTGATAACCAAGATTACAAAGAACCCAAGCAAAACGCCAAGAAAAAAAATCAAATGACACCATTGAAGAGGGAGCATAAGACATTAATATAAATTTTTCAAAAAAAGATAGTCTAATGGACAACAAACACATGAAAAAACATTCGACATCTCTAATCTTCAGGCAAATGCAAATAAAAACCACCATGAGATATCACCTAACTCCAGTGAGAACCGATCATATCAAAAAGTCCCAAAGAATAAGTGCTGTGATATGGATGCAGAGGGAAGGGAAGGTTTATACACTGTCTATGGGACTGAAAACTACTACAAACTCTAGGGAAAGTAGAATGGAGATACCTTAGAGAACTAAAAGTAGAACTACCATTGGATCTAGCAGTCTTAATACTAGGTATTTATCTAAAAGGAAATAAAGATAATTTTATAAGAAACACACTTGCACTCAAATATTTATAGTAGTACAATTCAGAATTGCAAAGATGTGAAAACTACCTGAGTGTCCATCAATATATGAATGGATTAATTAATACATGTAGAATATGTATACCATGGAATGATATTCAACTATAAAAAATGGCAATGTAGTATCTTTTGTAACCACCTAGATAGAACTAGAGACTATTCTAAGTATCACAAGAATGGAAAAACAAACTCCACATGTACTTAATACTAAATTAGAACAGTTGATCAACACTTAATGTGCAAATATGGAAGTAAAACTCAATGGAAACCAAGTATGGGGGGGACTGGGTGAATTCACAGCAAAGTGGTACAATACATACTTCTATGGAAAGGCATATTTACAACTTTTGACTTAAAATGTACAAAAGCAAATTATGTAACCAAAACATGCATACCCTTGTAATATTCCGAAATTTGAAAAAAATCATCAGAATGAAACTTCCCAAACCATTAACGTACTGTGCAATCATTAGCTACATCCTTCTCTACCAATTCATTGCTATTTCAAGCTGTCTGTGCTGCATTGGTTCCACAATGAATTCATAGTCAAAAATGACATGAGTTTTGGACTTATCCATAGTTTTTCAAAAATTGGTCCAAAAAAAATTGAAAGATAATCACAAGCCAAAATGTGCATTTGAATGAATTAAGGATGTACCCCTACAATAAAAATAGCAAGTGTCAAAGTGAAATGCCAGAGATGCCAACTGTCAAACTTAGTACTTAAGGAAATCAGACAATTTCTTACTTAATAACCTAACACATTTTGATACTTTGGCAAAAATAGCTCAGTAATTGTAAAATAGAATGAACCTTATATATTTTAATTTTATTCTTTTAAAAGTTTTCTCGCCTTGCTCTCATCTGCCTTGATTTGAAAATTCCTTTATTTGGTTTATTTTATCAGTACATAATATTTGTACATATTTATGGGGTACATGTGATATTTTGTTACACACAGAGAAAGTGCGATGATTAAGGGTATTTAAGATATCCATCACCTGAGCATTTATTATTTGTATGTGTTGGAAACATTTTAAGTACATAACACATTTTGAAGCACGCAACACATTGTTAACTAGACTCACCCTACCCTGATATCAAACATTAGAACTTATTCTATCTAACTGTATATCCAGACCTATTAACCAACCTCTCTTCATCCTCCTCTCCCATATCCACCACGTCTCTCACATCCTTCTCCACCTTTGGAAACTAACATTCTACTCCCTATCTCTATAAGAATAACTTATTTTTAGCTCCCACATGGAGCTAAAAAATGCAATATTTGTTATTCTGTATCTGACGTATTTCAATTAACATAATAACATTCTTCAATTCCACCCATATTCCTATCAATGTAATATCAGAATGTCTCTGTGGTGAGTGTATTTTTATGACAGATGCAATTTCTGTTTCCAAAGATTAGCAGTCCATATGATACAATGCCCTCACTCTGATATCTATTTTTAGAGCCTTGCAAACAGAAACGTGGTTTATTTTCATTGTCTGTTCCAAGACTCTAATGCAAAGAACAAATACCCTATGCTTTATAATGTCTTTTGTGAATGAATTCTAGCATCTCTCTACTTTCCGTGCTTTCCTGCTATATGCATGAATGCTATAAAGAATGCTACAAAAAATAGGTCTTTTCTATCTATACTTGTATTTGCAGATGGCTCACATAGGTTATATTGGAAAGTTTTATGCTCTGGTTGATAACAGAAATATTATTTGTGCATCATCTGATTGATAATCATGCTATTGATAACACTGCATTTATACATCAAGAGCCTAAGCAGCTTTCTATGATTATTGTCTGAAAATTGTTACCTCCTCTTAATAAAATTATTTCAATTATAGAGTTCTATTATACAGCCTATGATTTAGTATAGACTCAGCCCGGCATTTGTTCTCCAATTTTGGTATTTATGGATAACTGAAATTCTAAATCTTAAAACATATAGCATGTTATTGCAATGTTAACATAGAAGTGCGAATTCTTTAACACATCTTTTCCTGACCCCAGTTTGGATCACGGTGGGCTTATGACTGCCTTAGCCAACCTGAAATGGCAAAAATGATGATGCTAACTACATGTTTTTTGACTTCTGCAGTTAGATCATAAAAGCCACCAAAGCTTCCACCTTTCTCTCTGGAATGCTTATCCTGGAACCCAGAGCTCCCTTGTAAGCCCTGAACTCATAATCCTGAAAATGTTACATGAAGGTCTTTGATTTGACTGCCCTCCCTAAGCCCAGTCTTTCATCTATGCTGCTAAGGCTCCAACTCCTCTAGACCAGCATATCTGCCAGTTGAATATAAACTTGTGACAACTCTTGACGCCATGTGGAACAGAAGAATCACTCAAGCAAAATTGCCCAAATTACTGATCCACAAAATAGTGAGATATAATAAAAATGTTAATTATTTAAAAGCCACTGTGTTTGAAGTGGTTTGTCATGAAGCAATGAATTAGCAATGAATTGGCAACAGGTTGCCAGAACAGA
>CAUYQV010184046.1:0-64838 GCA_963574575.1 Galagoides demidoff
TCTCCTTCATATTTAAAAGAGATAAACTTTAGTGAAGTTAATTATGATGTGTCTGAGTGTTGTCTTATTTCAGTTGAGCCATGACGTGGGTCTGAAATTGTCTGCTATCTGAATTTCAGAATCTCTTGGCATGTCTGGAAAATTCTTCTTCCTAATCTCATTAACAAGGGCCTTTGTGTTTTGCAAAGGAATTTTATCACCTTCAGGAATTCCTATGAGGTGAATATTAGATTTCTTTGAATTATCCCATAACACTCTGAAAGAATGATCCATTTTTGTTCTCCATTTCTCTTCCTGTTTAAGAGTGTGAGAGCATTCAAAAGCTTTCTCTTCAATGTCAGAAATCCTTTCTTCTGCTTTCTCCATTCTCTTACTGAGGTATTCTACTGTATTTTTCAGATCTTTGGGGGCTGCAAAATTCTCGTCTCACTGTGTAAAAATCTTTGGTGATTTTGTCTTTGAATTCATTGAACTCTTGAGACAACCCTTGAATTGAACATTGAATTTATAATTCCAACTTTACCTCCATTCTATTAATCTTATTTGCAATTCAAATTCTGAAATCAATTTCTGACATCTCAGCCATTTGTCTATGAATGGGATCTTCAGTTGTGTCCGCCATATCATTCCTTGGGGAATTTGATGTATTCTGCATATTCGTGTTATTGGATTTTTTCTGCTGATTCTGTCCCATGATTATTTTACACAATTTTGCTAGATGAACAGATAAGTTGAAGTTGGGTTGGGGGGCTCCTGGAGTAGTGACTAACCAGTCTTTTGCCCAAGAGCTATTATTGGTGTCCGTAACTGTTTCTCCTAGAGCTTTGCAAAGGACCCATACAGTGGTATGACCTGACACACTGGGGACTTACTTGAGGTGGTGGGGCTAAGTGGCTTTGTCTTGTTTTCAGCTGGTCTCTGTCCTACCCTAGTGAATCAGTTACTCTGTATTGAATTCTCAGCTGTGGAGAAATACCAGAAATTATGTCACACTATGGGCAACAAATGGAAAAGGAAAACCAAATCTGATGACAACCACACACAAAAGGTACCACTTTGGATAATCCTTGGGTGATTGGTCCAGTCTGAGAGATCCAATTCAATTGTCCCAGTTAGCACTCGATCACATGTGAGGGAGGGAGTTCAAAAGGTCTCCAGCAACTAAATAGCAAGGGTCTGCTAGTAGCTCAAGTATGACTTGTTCTGGTGCTCTATGGAGTCTGACAGACCCTCCAGCAAATGAATTAGTCTGGGAAGGTTGATGCCTCCTTCCCCACCTTGCACTTCTGTCACACCCGGTCACTGCAGGACTATGACCCAGTTTCCTCCAATAAGCAGATGTTCTGGGGATTTGAGCCTTCTTGAGTCACAGAGAGATCTTATTTCCCCTCAGCCAGGCCTCCACACTCTGCCACTTTCCAGCAGGGGAAGCTGAGGCCTGAAATCCTCAGGTGGTTAATGAAAGCTGGGCAGTTCACTCTGTTCTAATCCCGCCCCTGATTGATGTTGCTGACATTTAGATTTGTGCAGAATTTGTGATTCTGTCCTGGCTATATTCCCCTGTGGACCACCCACATGCTGTTTGAGTTCACAGAAACGGTGACTCAGCCCCAGTCTGTGCCACTGCCCAGAGCTAGTGTTTCTGTTTCCCCTGAAATCTGTATGGGGCCAAGTGCATTCAGAGCTCACTCTTGGCTCAGAGTTGCAGCCTTGGGCCACCTGCCTTTGTCTCACATATGTTCCCCTGAGGGTTGGGAATTTATTAGGCTCACTTAAACAGTCCTGACTCAGCCCCACCCAAAGAGTATGCTGTCTCTGTGCACGTGTATTCTAGTCCTTTCTGCGCCCTGCCCAGGCAGATACTGCCTCAGGCATACTCTTTACTCACAGGGCCTGCATTTTCCAAATCTGTTCTGCCACTGGCTGCCACCAGAGAAGAAGCCTTGCTTCCTCTGGTTGCCCAGGGAGGCAAGGAGTGACATTCCAAAATATCCCCAGGGGTGTGACCCCCATTCTCCCCACCACTCACTCTGCTGTTTTGTGCCACAGGGCATCACATCTGTCTCTCCCATGTGGTTTCCTCGGTTCACCATTTTCTCCTTACTGCCACAGAATTAGCACAGACTGGCAACAGTTCATGCCTTGTCCTCACCTCTCGAGAATATGCCCAAGAATCTGGACTCCATAGGGGATAGGATACCAGACGTTGGGGTGAGAGTGGAGGGGAGTCCGGGGCGTTCAGAATTGCAGATGTAGAATATATTCAGTTTTATACAGTTTTATCCTTGGTGGGAGAGTGCCATGGCACACTGGTAGATTCTCTCTGGGGAAGGAGTTCTGGTTTTCAGATGGTCTCTCCCATGAGATACAATAGGGGATCTGACCTATGGTCACTTATTTGTATGTAGAAAGTATACTGTGAGCAGTTCTCATGGGGAAAGGGCCTCCTGTCTGCTTGGTGATAGATTTTGTACCTATTGTTTGTTTCCTTGAGATCACAGCCCTCCTTAGCAGTGTTGATGTGCATTCTTTAACCTTCTCTCTTGGCTCAGCTCCAAACCATCAGCTTACTTGCTAAACTTCTTTCCTTTAACTCTCCTTATGGATGGGAGCCTCTGTGTAAAGCTGGCTCTAGTTGGTCATCTTGCCTCTGCCCCCAGTATGGGAGATTTTAATAGATAAACAAGACTCATTCCCTTAAGGTGGAATCCTTTAGCAATTATATACTTTTTTGTTATCAGTTAAAATTTTACTGAGGTACAATGCACCTATGTGAGTAAAGGATGACAGAAGCAGATATATATTCTACGGAAATAAAATTTTAAGTTTTCCTTTCTTTCTTTCTTTTTTCTTTTCTTTTCTTTTTTTTTTTTTTTTTGTAGACAGTCTCACTTTGTTGCTTTGGGTAGAGTGCTGTGGCATCATAGCTCACAGCAACCTCAAACTCTTTGGCTCAAGTGAATCTCTTGCTTCATTCTCCCAAGTTAGCTAGAACTACAGGTGCCTACCACCATGCTTAGCTTTTTTTGTTTTTTTAGAGATGGGGTCTCACTCTTTCTCAGCCTGGTCTTGAACCCATGAGCTCAGGCAATCCACCTGCCTTGGCCTCCCAGAGTGCTAGGATTATAGCATGAGCTACCATACTCAGCCTGGTTTTTTTTTTTTTTTTTTTTGTAGACAGTCTCACTTTGTCACCCTGGGTAGAGTGTCATGGTGTCGTAGCTCACAGCAACCTCAGACTCTTACCTCAGCCTCCCATGTAGCCAGGACTACCAGAACCTGCCATGATTCCCAGCCAGTTTTTCTATTTTTAGCAGAGATGGGGTCACACTCTTTCTTAGGCTGGTCTCAAATTCCTGACCCATCCATCTTTTAGAGTGCTAGGATTACAGGCTGGGCCAATGTACCTAGCCCATTTTTTTGTTTCTCTAATTCAGTCTCTTCTTAGTCAATAATTCTAAAGCTGAATCCAGGTGGCAATTTTTAATAAATCAAGATCATATTAAGCCTAAAAAATAATACTGTCTAGCCATATTTACCAGGGAAAATTGAGGGGAAAGAAGCAGTCATAAATTTCTAATGTTCATGTTTTTAGAATGCTTGTTCTGGATAATTGTTTATCACTCTCTACAGAATTCAGAGCCAGGTGAGAAACACTTAAACAAGAGTTCTGGAATGGTTCTTATTGATGTTCACTCTGTAAAACAACATGACAAAAATCTGATGTCAGTGACCTGGGAAGTTGTATAATTCCTTTAAAAATAAAAGAAACAACTTGTGAAACTAAAACCACTAATTATTTAATTCTTTTAGACTCGAAATATATGCTTCATGATTACTGACCTCTTTTAAAACACTGGCCATTTGATGAGAAAAAATGTTCTCCTATATCCAGTATGATTGAGTTCTGGAAAATAAAAAGGACATATAGAGAAATGGTAGTGGAATCTAAATTATGTCAATACTGTAGTTAGTAGTACTGTAGGAATATTGATTTCTTAGTTTTGGCAAATGTTTCATGATTAGGTATGATGTAATCATAAGGTAAAACTGAGTGAATGAGACATAAGAATTTTCGGTACTGAATTCACAACTTTACAGTTTAATAAAAAATGCTGTTATACATTTTCAGAAATACAATCACATTTGTAATCAAGGAAATAAAAATTAAAGCCACAGGGAGATACTACAAGTAACCCACCAGACTGGCCAAATTAAAAGATGTTGAAAAGTCTCAGAACAACAGGAACTCTCATGCACTACTGGTTGCAGTGTAAATTAGTATATTCTCTTTCTGTAACAGTTGAGGTCTGGTAGAGTTGGTGATACATATACCCTATCATTTACCAATTATCATTTTTAGATATATTGGTAAACTAATATGCAATATACATACCTGTAAGGGTATAAATACATATATGTTAGATACTTAGGTGGTATACTTGTGAAGAATAAAGGAAGAGATTAAAATAAGGATCATGATAAATATCATTTGTATTGGGGAAGGAAAGGTTTGGTATTAGTCAGGAACAATAGATAGTGAAGAGCTTCTACATAGCTAACAACATTCTATTTTTTCATAAAAATGGTGATTACATAGACAGTTACTTTATGATGGTTCATCTTTAAGCTATTTGTGTTTTATGAACTTGGTAAATATATGATATATTTTACAACTTTTTTTTTACTGAATTATTAGTAATAATCACTAGATATACCATGAATCTCAAAGCTTTTATCTTTTTAAAACAATCTTAAAGTAATTGTAGATACTTCAAAGTTTGGAATATCATTTAAATATAATTTACTTTTATTTATTTATATAAATATTTAGTGAAATAGATTTGCATCCAATTAGCAGATTATACTTTCATCATGTAGGATTTTTCCTAATTCCATGAAACTAAAGGTTTTCAATTGTTTTTTCTTTGTATTAACTGGAAGAAACAGGTAAAAAATCCGAACACTTAGGCAAAAGAAAGTCAAGTATTTTTTTAGTCCCAGTTTTTCTCAAAATAACTTGGCTTTGCATATATTCTAAATTTATTCAAATACTGTTTTGAAATATATTTATGTATATGGTTAACATTTGCAGATTTGCTTTGTGTTGTCATAGAAACTCAAAGCTCATTGGTATACTCCAATAGAGCTGGTTGGTGAGAAAAATAGTTTAATACACTGTTATTTTCATCTTAAAAATGCTGTACAGTCACAAATACCAACAAAAGCACTTATGTAAGTCAGAAGCACAGCACAAGAAGAGTCATTATGGAGTTATTAATAAAAGTGACTTATTGTTAGCATGATATATGAGACAAAATATTACACAAAATGTTAGACAATTATAGAAAAATAATCTCATGTAATTTAAATAAATTCCAAATTGTATATAGATAACTTAATAAATTTGCATTATTTTATTATTAATGTATATTTCATGTTTTACTCACTTTTCATATTTTCAAAAAGTGAACTCAAATCCTTTCTTTCAAAGTGTATCTTACTAATATTTTATTTTCTAACATTTATTATTATTCTATTGTTGTATTTTAACTTTTGAAAAAATATTACTTTTTTCTTTCTTATCAAAATATAATATCTAAAAGCACCAATGTTGCTTATGTACATTTCCTATATTGACTTCTGAGATGCTCCTTTTTATGAGTTTTTGTTAAACAGCTAATAAATCAAATTGTAAGCTTTAGAATTTGGGTTATTATTGGACATAAAAATTTAGTTTGTGAGTTTTGACCCAATAAAACTTCAGGAGACATGATATTTGAATTTATTCCCAATCAGATTGTTCCAAGTGTTTTAGTTTATAGCCTAAGATCATTATATAAATGTATTGTAGGCCTGTGTTAATGCATGACTCATATTGAAAAGAAGTTATAAAATTTTGGGGCTAAATTTGTGAGCTTGAAATGCAAATAATCAAAACCATTTTGAGATATCACCTAAATCTAGTAAGATTAGCCCACAACACAAAATCCCAAAACTGCAGATGATGGCATGGTTGTGGAGAGAAAGGAACACTTCTAAACTGCTGGTGGGACTGAAAACTAATATAGCCATTTTGGAAAGCAGTATAGAGAATTCTCAAGGAACTAAAAGTTGACCTACCATTTAGTACTGTAATAGCTAGGTATCTACTCAGGTAAACAAAAATAATTTTACAACAAATATATTTGTACCAGAATATCTATTGCAGCCCAATTAACAATAGCCAAGTTGTGGAAGCAGTCTAAATTCTCATAAACCCATGAATGCATAAACAAATTGTGATATATATACATAATGGAATACTATACAGCCATAAAAGTGGGAGACTTATCATCCTTTATTGTGATGCCCTAACTCTATCCATTTTGAGCAAGTGAACCAGACTTACTCCATTTTGTTAAACTTGCCATACCTCCTCCCCTTTTTTAACCAAAATAGCCTTTTAAGCAAGCAGTGACTCTGCAGAAACAGGAAGGAAATTTAGCTGAGAGCTGCAGAATTCTGTGACAATGAAAATAACCTTGCAGAAACCACAATCCTGTCCACAATTCTGTCTGGTCTGTCTGCCAGCAATTTTTAGATTTGTAAGACCTCTCCCAAAACAGCAGACCCTTCCTTGTAGTTCTAATCTTGCACATATTGGCTTCTATATAAGTCTGCTTAAGCTAGGGCTTTCTATCCCCCACTTGAAATGCCACATAAAAATCTTGCACCCTGACTTCAAGGTGGTCAAGAGACTTTGTGGTATGAGCCTACTCTTGACTGGCCAGCCTAATAAAGGACCCTTGTTTAATTCCAACTCAGTTTTCTGGCATTTCTCTATAATTCCACTTGCAGGTACAACAATTGAAGACCCCAGAGAGATTGCCAGCTGGAGGGTCAGCCCCATAGAGGTCCTCCCAGAGAAGTCCGTAATTATGGGGGAGGTGCCCCCCGAGATGTTCCAGGGCCCGATGATTCCCTGAACACTTCCTGGGGGCTTCAGAGATACTCTTGCCAACTCCTCACCCAAATTAAGGTCCTAAAGTTCACTCTTGATAGGTGAATATTATTTCTGTTTTACTGCATTTTTTTTTTTTGTGTGTGTGGTAAGAGTGTCCCTGGAATGGGCCACAAAATAGTTGCTGGAATGCCAGCACCCCTTGGGACACTGGTAAGTGGTCCAGGGACCAGTTTTGTGCAGGGAGGAAAAAAGGGGCCCAAGAAGGAGGCATAAGGACTCTTGAGAACTTCTCAGCAGTAACTCAAGGAGACAACAATGGCTCCTGAGGGTCAACCAAGGAGACACAGGGCTCCCGAGGACTGTCTGGTAGTTGGATGGGCCTGCCCCAGGGTTCTTAGAAAACTCTAAGATTCTGGGGGCAGTTCTGACCTCAGATCCTCCTTTAGATTTATTTATGTACTTCTTTCATGTAGTTGTCATTATTTTTGTATTTTTAAAAATTATTTATTTTTTGTTTTTTTTAATTAAATCATAGCTGTGTACATTAATACAATCATGGGGTACAGTGTGTTATTTCTATATGCAATTTGAAATACGTTAATCCAACTAGTCAACATAGCCTGCATGTCATTTTCTTAGTTATTATGTTAAGACATTCATATTCTACATTTAGAGAGATTCACATGTACCTTTATAGGATGAACCATAGGCATGATCCCACCAATCACCCTTCTCCCGCTCCTCCCCTCCCTCTCTACTTTCCCCACATTCTTAGGCTAAAATTAGGTTATAGCTTTTCTATGAAAGCTATAAATTAGTTTCATAGTAGGGCTAAGTACATTGGATACTTTTTCTTCCATTCTTGAGATACTTTGCTAAGAAGAATATTTTCCAGCTCTATCCATGTAAACATGAAGGAAGTAAAGTCTCTGTCTTTCTTTATGGCTGCATAGTATTCCATGGTGTACATATACCACAAATGATTGATCCATTCATGGGTCAATGGGCACTTGTGTTTCTTCCATGACCTAGCAATTATGAATTGGGATGGAATGAACATTCTGATACAAATATCTTTATTGGAGTGTGATTTTTGGTCTCCTGGATATATACCTAGTAGAGGAATTATAGGATCAAATGGCAGGTCTATTTTTAGTTCTCTAAGTGTTCTCCAGATGTCTTTCCAAAAGGAATGTATTAGTTTGCACCGCCAGCAGTGTAGAAGTGTTCCCTTTTCTCCAAAACAATGCCATCATCTGTGATTTTAGGATTTTGTAATATGGGCTAATCTTACTGGTGTTAAATGATATCTCAAAGTAGTTTTGATTTGCATTTCTCTGATGATTAAGGATGATGAGCATTTTTTCATATATCTGTAGTCCATGTGCCTGTCCTTTTCAGAGAAGTTTCTCCTCAAATCTATTGCCCATCCTGAGATGGGAACACTTGTTCTCTTCTTGCTAATACGTTTGAATTCTCTGTGGATTCTGGTTATTAAACCTTTGTCAGAGACATAATCAGCAAATATCTTCTCCCATTCTGAGGGCTGTCTACTTAATTTATTTACTTTGTTCTTGGCTGTGAAAAAGCTTTTTAATTTCATGAGGTCCCAGTAGTGTATTTTTGATGTTGCTTCAATTACCCAGGGGATCCTTCTTATAAAATTTTCACCCAGGCCTATTTCTTCCAGTGTTTTCCCTACACTACCTTCTAGTATTTTTATAGTTTCATATCTCAAGTTTAAATTTTTAATCCAGTAAGACTCCGTCTTAGTGGTGAAAGGTGTGGATCCAGTTTCAGTCTTCTACAGGTCGCCAGCCAGTTCACCTAGCACCATTTGCTAAATAGGGAGTCTTTTCCTCACTCAATGTTTTTAATTGGCCTGTCAAAGATCAAATAATGGTAAGTAGTGGGGTTCATCTCTTGGTTCTCTCTTCTGTTCCATACATATATCTCCCTGTTTTTGTGCCAGTAAAATGTTGTTTTAATCACTGTGGATTTATAGTACAGTCTGATGTCTGATAATGTGATTTCTCCTGATTTATTTTTATTTTTGAGTAATGTCTTAGCTATTTGAGGTTCTTTTCTGATTCCATGTAAAACAAAGTATTTTTTTTTCTTTTTTTTATTAATTGATATCTGTATACATTAATGCAAACATGGGGTACATTGTGCTGTTTTCATATACAATTCGAAACACTTTCATCAAGCTGGTTAACATAAATTTCATGTCATTTGCTTAATCATTGTATCAAACATTTATATTCTAGTTCTAGAAAAGTTCACTTGTACCCTTGTTAGACAGATATATAGGTGATCTTTCCCGTCACCCTCCCACCACCCATCCGCCCTTCTCCCCTCCCCTTCCCCACACCCTCCCCATATTCTTGGGCTAGAATTAAGTTGTATATGTACACCATGGAATACTATGCAGCCCTAAAGAAAAACGGAGACTTTACCTCCTTCATGTTTACATGGATGGAACTGGAAAATGTGCTTCTTAGCAAAGTATCTCAGGACTGGAAGAAAAAGTATCCAATGTACACAGCCCTTTTATGAAACTAATCTATAGCTCTCAAACGAAAGATACAACTTAATTCTAGCCCAAAAATATGGGGAGGGGGTAGGGAAAGGGAGGGGAGAAAGGCGGATGGGTGGTGGGAGGGTGACCGGAAAGATCACCTATATATCTGTCTAACAAGGGTACAAGTGAACTTCTCTAGAACTAGAATATAAATGTTTTGATACAATGACTAAGCAAATGACATGAAATTTATGTTAACCAGCTTGAGAAAAGAATTTTAGGATACACCACATAGGCCAAGCAATGGGCTTTTTAGTTGAAAGATTGAAAAGCAAAGGTATTCTTTCTCAAGACAGAGAGAGCAAGCAGGCTCAAAAAAAAGCAGCCTCACTGGGATAAAGTGATTTTGTTTTTTTGAAGTCTCACTAATTGAGGGAGGAATATTCTAGGCTAAGGGGTTGGATTCTACTAAGAATTTGGGAAGTAATTCCTAAAATTGAATTTCCTCCCATTTTCACATTGTTTCATAACTGTCATGATGCTCTCAAGGGCAGAGAAAATTTAAAACCACAATGTAAATGATATTATATTTATAAAGTTCATGTAAGGCAGCAGAGATAGCTGACAAGCCAGCTGACGCTGGTTCTTGCCTGTGGTTATCAGCCCCCTCAGTTATTAATAGCTTCTGTTTGAGGGTTGTTCATTTGAGCACCTGCAGCCACTCTGTGAGCCCCTGCACCCAGTCTCAGCCCTGTCTCCTAGTCTCCTACTCCAACAAGGTGATGGGACTGGAAGAAGTCAGGAGGGTTTCCCAGGTGGGAATCCTCACTTTGAGCGAGTGGTATGGTCTTTAGGTCTAGATTCCCGTGGAAACTCTAGGGATGCAGGACACTGTACTTCCTTCCATCTGGGAACACTCTGTGTCCATCTCTAAACATTCCATGCTTTTGCTGCTAAAGAAACTTTTAAATATGGGCTCGGCGCCTGTGGCTCAACCGGCTAAGGCGCCAGCCACGTACACCTAAGGTGGCGGGTTCGAATCCCCAGCCCGGGCCTGCCAAACAACAATGATGGCTGCAACCATGGCGCCTGTGGTCCCAGCTACTTGGGAGGATGAGGCAGGAGACTCACTTGAGCCCAGGAGTTGGAGGTTGCTATGAGCTGTGATGCCATGGCACTCACTACCCAGGGGGATAGCTTGAGGCTCTGTCTCAAAAAAATATATAAATAAATAAATATATAACTGTGTCAACTAACTCTTTTCATCAACCACATTATCATTCCATTGTAACAATCATGACTCTGATTGATTTAATCTGCACAAAAATAAACTTACCTACCGCTGTTGGCCAGTAGCCAAAAGCCACTGGGAACATCCCTGTAGTGAACAAAGTTAGATTTATCACTTGACACAGTGAGGGAGCCAGCACACCGTGGGGAACCATGAGGCATCGTAAAGGAGGATGTTAAGGACAGGAAACAGCCAGTCTTCTCATTCTGAGAACATGTGAGTCCATATGGAGTTTGTCTGTGACCTTACTTGGAAACCTATAGATCACAATAAGCAGGTGTTCATAGGTTTGAATGCCTTGTGATAGACATCTTGGTTTTATTGGTGCTGTTCGTTCCTCAAGTCAGAGAGTGAGCGATATATTTTAAAAAACTATGGTTTGTGTTTTCAGCCTTAATTTCCCCACTTACAACCTTGATGCCAGCAAGGCAGTTCTTCACCTGGGCATTTACTCAGAAAAAGAGCCTTGGAAAGGCCGAGTGCTTGCTCAATGACATGTCGAATCTGGGTCTGGCAAGGACATGACAGGTAATGCACATTGGTGGAAAGGCAGAACTGGACTGGTCAGAAGGGGAGTGAACCTGAGAAGGCAGATGGGGCCCATCTGGGGGCAACCTTGAGCCTTCATCTCCTTATATTACAGGGCTGGCCAAGGGCTCCCATTTTCCAGGCTTAAGCAAACAGACTTTTTCTCTCTAAACTGCACTCTCTGAATACAAGCAAGATAGGAAAAAAGCAGTTTTTCCAGTATTTCAGATAAGCCAGGCCTCTTCTGGAGTGGACTCCCTGCCATTTTGTCCAAATCTAGAAGGACTACATTTATTTGTTAATATACTCCTTCATTTACTAATCAACATTGAAGTCTGCCAAGTCCTGGCCAAAAGTAATTCTCAAGATCATCTTCTTTGCAAAACAGTATATAACCCCCAGACAAAAAGACTTCCCACTTGGGTCTACCTCTCTCTACCAGAGGCTCTGATGCCTTACCTTCCTTCTATTCCTTTCTATCTAATAAATCCTGCCTTATCAATGATCTCTGTAGTCCATGGGTTCATTCTTCGAATCTCAGAATTTCTGAGACTAATGATCTACTTCAGAAAGAAATCTTGTCAACTCTTCTATAGGCAGTGTCCAACCACTGAAGGTGTTTGGGAAGAAACTAGACGTGGTCTGAGCTGAATGTCAGAGCTAAATGTCCCAGGGGACTAAAGGATTTAGGGGCCAAGTTGACAGACTATTATGATAATAAAAATTTCAAGACATTCTCTGAGATAGCTTAACTATCAGTGTATCCTAGAGATGAAAGAGAATGAACCAACATAGAAGCTAATAATCTTTACTCTGCCCTTTATGTTACACTTGCTGGTGGTGAACTCTTATCCTCTTAAGTGAAATTGGGCTTTGATTCTTAACGCTGCAACGGTGGCTATCAAAGCAGGGTCCTTGGACTAGTGGCCTCAGCATTACCTGGAAACTTATAAAAAATGCAGATGTTCAGGTTCCACCCAAACCTATTGGTTTGGAGATTCTGGGGGCTGGGCCCAGCAAGTTGTGCTTTAACAAATTCTTAAGGTACTCTGATGCACATTTGCTCACATGAGAGATATGCTGGCGTGAAGTCTGCAAGTCCAGCAAGTATTGAGTATGCATAGATCTTGACAAGCGTTAAGCTGTTTAAATAAAATAAAATCCCTTCACATCATAACAAACTCAGTAGCAGCCACGGGTTGAAATTTAATACAATCCAATCCCTGCAATTCAATCCGGACTTGTTTGGCATTAAAATACCTCTTCCCATGTCTTTAGAAGTACTGAAAAGCACTAGGTACAATTAGAAAATTTTCATCTTATAAACTTACAAATCCCAGTAAACTCTTTTTTTTTTTTTTTATGGAGACTGACAAGGGAGGCACCTTGAGAAATTATGTGAATGCTAATTGTGTCCCACAGCTTCCTGGTGACAATGTTTTATTTTTCAGTTTTTTACAATTTTTATTAGAGACAAGACCTTTTTGTTACTGTTTGTTGCCCTGGGAGTTTTAAAAGAACTGATTTTCTGTCAGGAGAGATTGGAATCAATTGCAGTCTTCCCTTCTAGATAGTGCTAAAACATTTATTTAAGAGTTTAGCTGCTCTCCTGGCCTTATCTGTATTCCGAACGCCTTGTCCAATGAAATAAAATTCATTCATGCCTCTGCTCCCTGCGTTATTGACAAAGCACACACTTTATGTGACTCAAAGCCAGAATCCTGTCTTCTGGGAAAACTTCCCTTGAAACTTGTCTGAAAGAATTATTTTATTACACTTTTTTTCTTGCCAGTTCAAGAACACCTGAATGGGAAATTCTAGCGGTGAAGTGGGCAGCAGTGGCTCAACCTGCACTGGAGGTTTGAAAAGGCCGGTGGGCCGGAATAAGAGGACCTCTTTCTTTGGCCTTGGTTCTTCATCAGAATATAGAGGTTGAATTAACTGTTTTCTGGAATAATGAACTCTGTGTCTCACCTCTTCTGGGAAACTTCATGGCTCGTTTGCCCTTATATGTACAACAGCATTTTGAATACATCTTTATAAAAGGATGGAGTTATTCTCTCTTAAAGACATTTGTTCATCATTAGAGGATAATAATATTGGCTTCAGTTGTTGTATATTTATTGTGTGCCAAGAATTATCTGTCATTTCTAATCCTGAAAACCACCTCACAAAGCAAGTAGTCCCATTTTACAGATTAGAAAACCAAGGCAGGTTCCTGGGACGCCAGAAGGACTCAAGACTATATGCCCAGTAAGAGAGGGTGCAGGGTTTGACCCTGACTCTGCCTGGCTCCAAGCAGGCCCCTTCCAACACACCATCCTAGACAAATACCTCTTCACATCTATAAGGAAAACTGGTCCTGCTCTGTTGCAGGTGCCTGGAACAAGAGTTCCTTAGTCACCTACACGGAGTAGATCCTGGGGCACAGTGCAGGGGAGAAAGGCTGAGAGATGCAGCTTGTGGTTCCTGACTCATCAGTGTAGATATCCTGAATATTGTACAAAGAGTCTTAAGAGATTTTAGAATTTATTGTTAGAAAACAAATGAAGAAAGTTCTATTTTTTAAAAACATCATGGTTAGGTGGCACCTGTAGCTCAGTGGGTAGGGTGCCGGTCACACACACCGAGGCTGGTGGGTTCGAACCCAGTCCCAACTTACTAAAACAACAATGGCAACTGCAACAAAAAACAGCCAGGCATTGTGGTGGGTGCCTGTAGTCCCAGCTACTTGGGAGGCTGAGACAAAAGAATCACTTAAGCCCAAGGGTTGGAAGTTGCTGTTAGCTGTGACGCCATGGCATTCTGCTGAGACTCTGTCTCAAAAACAAAACAAAACAAAACTATGTTTACCAATTTTCTTGAAACTAAATCTCTGGAAAAAGATCTCTCACAGTTCACATCAAAATGTCGTGCACCTGTACAAGTGTTTTTTGAACCATCATACAAGTCCAGTTACTGAAAAGCATAAACATGTTTATGGGACCAAGGACGGGAGCCCTGGAGCTGCCCAGGGTGATGGAGAGCACGTGTTTGTCATGTGTGTGGGGGAAATCGGCTTGTTGAGGAAAGGGTTTCTGAAGAACATTCTACCTAAAATAAACTGTAAATGAAGCTGGTGCTAAACATAGCCACAGCAGGTGATTAAGCAGCCTGCCTGATAAATAATTAAGAGGTGTTTGGAATTAAGTGTAACCAAGTGACACTGAGCTGAGATCTGAAAGAGTAGATGAGTGAGGTAGAGCTTACTTTCTCTCCCGTGATTTAGGAGAAAGCAGGGGTGTCTAGCCCAGCATCCTCCTCCCTATGAGTCTACAGTCTACTCAGGGAAGGATGCTGGGATGACCCGGCTGGGGGGATCACAGATTATGCTGAGCCATCTGCTTCTCTCTGACCTTGCTTTTGTCTGACAACCCCCTGAATAAGGACTTTTGCCAATGTCTTGGTCCTTTCCTCTGCCTCACGGCTCTAGCTGACACCAGAACTTTTTGTCTCAGCTTCCAAAGTCTCCGACTACTCTTTGGCTTTCTTTGGGGATGACTCTTTTTAAGCACAATGGTCACTCCTCACCTTACCAACCTAGACTAGGGTTCCTGTCTTCCTGCACTGTCTTTACAGAGAGCCCCCACTGGTCATGACCCAGCCCTGACCCCAATCCACAGCAGGCCCCGGTGGGGGAGTCCTCAAGAACAGGGATTCTGGATATTGTCTCACTGGCACCTGTAGCTTTAGGGACTTTCAAATCAGGAAATGGTGAGGAAGTAAGTCTAGTAGGCTGATGTCAGAAAGGGTAGCTCGACGAGGTCCCTAAAACTACGGAGATCCAAGCAGATCTCAAGCCGTGAGAACCAGAATAGTGAGCAGAGGAGCCGCTGCTGGATAGAAGGCAGGAGCAGAAAAGGAATTCCTCTGGGATGAGACATGCCTTCTACTGGCAACCACATGGGTCTGAAGAAACAAGGGTGAGCTCAGATGTGCCAGGTGTGTGGCTGACGAGCTCAACTTACACCTTGTACAAAGGGGACAAAGAAGGAGTGTCATCATTGACTTATAAATCCTTCTTGGCTCATGTGTCCAGGTTGGCTGACTCCTACTTTATATGTAAGCAAATGTCTTTCACAGTGAATAGGCTTTCAAAGTTTAAAACAACCATGTTTGTAAATGGCTAGAAAATTTCATTCAAATCCATGGCCACTCTATGTGTCATGGCCACGCTATGTCTCATACTTTGGCTTCATGGCATTCCTTATCTGGGAATAGCATGACTGAAATTCTCAAAACCTGGGTTGTACTGTTAAGGAAGGAAAAAAAATGTTAAATCTCTGTTACCTTCAGCAACACCATGAAGTTATTCTCACCCCAGTTTCGTAGATGGGCAAGTTAGCCTTGGGGTGTTTAAAGGACTTGCTCAAAGTCATAATGATCTGATGAAACAAAAGCTTTCCGGTCCACAGTTGACTGAGTGAACCCTAGGGACCCAAGAACCAGGGAAATTGGTTTGGCCATCTTTTCCTACATCCTGAGAAACCAGAAACTCAGTTTAATTAGCAGAGGTTTAATCCAAGAGCCCAGTAAATTGGTTCACTTACTCATTAGGTACTGACATTCAGTATTGGTGAAGAGAGATATTACATTCGTATGGGTCAGAGAGGTCCATAGGGTTAAGCCTCATTTTTATAAAGGAACACATCAGGGGACAGCTTGGGGTTTCAAGGATGGGGGTTCCTAAAAGAAAGGAGGCTCAGTCCTGGGGTGGGGGCAGTGAACAGTGGGGGTCTGCCAGGCACATTATTTGGTAATACTAATACAGTGAAAGGTTGGGGGTAGGGGCTGCGTCAGATTCCAGGGCTGGGGTGGGAAAAGTATTAGGTTATTATGTGTGAAATGTCCACTTTCCTTAAGCACTAAGTTTGACAGTTGGTATCTTGGACATTTCACTTTGATACTTTTTTTTTTTTTTTGGAGACAGAGTCTCACTATGTCACCCTCGGTAGAGCGCTATGACATCACAGCTCACAGCAACCTCAAACTCTTGTTTTTTTTTTGAGAAGGAGCATCAAGCTATCCCCCTGGGTAGAGTGCCATGGCATCACAGCTCATAGCAACCTCCAACTCCTGGGTTCAAGTGAGTCTCCTGCCTCCGCCTCCCAAGTAGCTGAGACCACAGGCGCCCGCCACAATGCCTGGCCACTTTTTGGTTGCAGCCATCATTGTTGTTTGGTGGGTCCGGGCTGGGGATTTGAACCCGCCACCTTAGGTGTAGTGGCTGGCGCCTTAGCCGATTGAGCCACAGGCGCCGAGCCGAGCAACCTCAAACTCTTAAGCAATTCTCTTGCCTCAGCCTCTCACGCAGCTGGGACTACAGGTACCTCCCACAACGCCTGGCTATTTTTTTGTTGTAGTTGTTATTGTTATTTTAGCTGGCCCGGGACGGGTTCGAACCCTCCAGCCTTGGTGTATGTGGCCGGCGCCCTAGCCGCTGAGCTACAGGCACCAAGCCTCACTTTGATACTTCCTGTTTCACTTTTATTGTAAGGTCACAGCCTTGTTCTTTCAAAGGCACATTTTGGCTTGTGATTATCTTTCAGATCTTTTTAGAGCAATTTTTGTGAAACCATGAATAAGTCAAAAATTTGTGTTATCTTTGAATATGAGTTTGAATGCAGCACAGACAGTTCAAAACATCAACCAAGTGTTTGGAAAGGATGTGGCTAATGAATGCACAGTATGTTAATAGCTTGAGACGTTTCATTCTGTTAATTCTAATCTTAAAAATGATCATGTGGGTGACCTGAGATCAGGTCAGGCTGACTGAAGAACTGAAAAACATAGTGGAAGTGAATCCATCTCAACATGTGAATTAGCAGCAAGGTTTGATGTTACTATTCTGACAATACTGGGCCATTTGAAACAAATCAGCAAAGTAAAGGAGCTGGACAGATGGCTTCTCTATGAATTAAACAGGCATCAGAACAGGAATACTCTCGAAGTTTCCTTTTTTTTTTTTTTTGTTGTCACAACATAGAGGTGAACCATTTCTACACTGTATTGTAATGTGTGATGAAAAATGGATTCTTTTTGAAAACTGCAAGCATTTGGCATAAAGGCTGGATAATGATGAAGTATCAAAACACAGTCCCAAACCAAACATTCATCAAAAAAAGCTAAGGGTATCTGTTTGGTTGAGCACTGGCATTATCCACTACAGCTTCATAAAAACTAGTCAATAGATTAATGTCTACTGCAACCAAATGGATGATGTGATGAGGATGCTTGTGATGAAGCAGCTGAGATTGGTCGATAGAGACAGGCCAATCCTCTTGTGACCACATGTTACACAAATGACACTGCTCAAACTACAGAGGCTGGACTTAGAAACTCCCTGTCATCTACCATACTCACCAGACTTTACACCGGCTGACTATCACTGCAGCAAGGCTTTGGACTTTCTGCAAGGAAAAAACATTCAATTCTCAACAAGCTGCAGAAAATGCCTTTTGTGATTTCATCGTCACTCACTCTACAGGCTTCTTCACTGCTGGCATAAGCAAGCTGCCGTTCAGATGGCAAAACTGCGTTGATAGTTGAGGCCCATACTGTGGTTCATTGTACTTATTCTTGTTTGAGATATAATAAACTGAACTCTTGATTTGAAATCAGACTTTTCATATTTAGTGAAACAAGAGGAATTCACAACCCTGTGTTGTGCAAGAGAATGTGAAAGTTCTCAAAGAGTGAGGGGGACACATAAAAAGACATAGGTCCCAGCACTTCTTGGCCAATTCTGGAACAATGTAAGCATCAAATTGAGTGAACTCAGAAATCATGCATCTATAGTGACAATCAACAAGGAAGCAAACACACAAAAAGATAAGGCTCTTAGAGTAGAAAGCCAGCTAATAAAAGGAGAAAGAACAAAGGAGGTAGAAACTCATCAAAGTACTGACTGATCTAGTTACAAAGTAACCAAGGACGCTAAAACTAGGCTGTAAGTTTGATAAAGAATGAAATATTTACATAGTTTCAAAGTACCCCTTCTGCAAAGTATTTCCTCACTAAAATGGAAAAATTATTAACTTTACAATCACTGGAGAAAACTGACGGGTGCCACCTTAAATCAGGTGTTTAATGTTCACATCACAAATAGAGGGACAACTTGACTCTACCACTGGGTTTAGGAACCACAAGTCTACTAGGGGAACTAACCTCTTACTTGGGGAGATACTTAGAATTGCCCGAGGTCACATAGTTAAAATGTAGAAACACAAGGTTTAAATGTTTGACTTCAAAGCATAAGTCATTTCCATTTTGTTGTTTCTCCTTTATCCTGTCTTGAAGGGGATTTTCTGGTCCATAAGTGACTCATGGTGGTAAGGGGATTGGGCAGGGCAGGCCACGAAGCAAGAAGAGACAGATATAGTCAGAAGTCATTGAAATGCCTGGGAGGGAAGCCACATGGTTTGAAAGATGGCACAATAACATCCTTGCTTCTTGAATATGGAGATATCTTCTTCTATCATCTTTATTTCCTTATGACTATCTGATTTTGAAGAAAATGTAAAAGGAGCATCTTGAAAATTCGTTGCCTATCATATAATGTACTGAATTGTAATGAGGATTTACTGGCAGACGCACCAAGTAACAAACTAGATGTAGCAAAAAGAATGGATAGTTAATTATATGGTCAATTGCTCATCCATATTTACACAGCGATATTACAAGATTATTTTCACCTTGCAAAACAAATCCATTTGGATAAATCAATATCATTTCCCAGTACAGTTTCTAATCTCCACTCAGGGAAAAAAGTACAGCAAACACTCTTCTCAAAATCATTGGTCAGAATCATATCCAAGAATAGCCCTTAAAGAAAAAGTCTGGTAAATGAGTATTCAACGGCAATCAGAGAATGCTACTGAAGATTTTAGAGGTTCCCTGAAGGGGGCATATTAATATCCTTAATAGAATGTGATTTCTGCAGACATCTGTCTGAGTAAAAATTTTTACATTTTTTAGTCGCAAATTAAGTCATTCTTTGTACTTGGGTTAAACTCAGCAGAAATGCCTAGAGAAAATAAATGTCCTCGACATGGGCAAAACCAATGACTTTACAATTTATTCAAATGCTTGGCACCTGTGTACATTTTTTCCCAGCTATAGAGACACCTCATTTATTTCAGGTGGCCATGAAAAGACTTATTGTACCCGACTGAATTAGATAACTAAAGTCTGAATTTTAAAGACTATTTGAATATATAAATCTTTTTTAAAATGTGTTATGAATTTCCCTACATTCTTCAGTGGAGTTTGCTGATTACAATACACTTTTCTTCTTTTTTGCTTGAGTCTGGGTCTCATGGCTGGTATTTTAATGGACCATCAACGTGGAGGTGACTTGACTGGGAAGTGGGGCTCCTCCAGTCCTGCATCAGGGGTCTGAGTCAGGCTATGGCCTCAGCAGGATTAGGGAACTCCTGGGAGGAAGCCATAGACAGGAAGAAGCCAAACACAGCACATTTAAGGTAGAAGAAGAGAATGGAAGAATGTCTCATCTGGAGGTTGGGTTAACACCTTGGTTGTGCTCAGACCGAGGAACCGGTCATGGGTCAGTACCTAAGTGCCATGATCTCTACTCTGTTCCTCCAAGCAACAGGTATGCTGCATCCACCCTCAGCATCCTGGTGTGCTGGGCTGGCCTCCAGTAGCATGGCTAGTGAATAAAGGCCAGTGGGAAGCTGTACAGGGTCAGAGAGAAGTACACATTCAAAGTCAAATGGGCATCCCAAGGATGCTGTCCTAGAGATCCCCACTGTGCGGTACCTTCTGCATTCTGGAATTATTTTCTGCTTTCACCTTCTTCTCTGGGAGAAGAGACTGAGCTAAGGAGAAGTCACAGAGGGAATGCAGACAGCATTGTGGAGGTGGTGGAGAGTCTTCCAAAGAGACCGCACACATGTGTCATCCAGGAGAAGGCCAATGAGAACACTCTTGCTTCACAGATGACAGCACTCAAGGCAGGTAAAAATAATTCTTCTTTTTTTCTACAAATATCTACTACTCCATCTTCATTCCCACCCAAACCATAGATGACCCTGAAGATAGATGAGGAAGAGATAACCAGCAGATTCAGCTGCAGGGGAAGCATGACAAACTTTGAATTGAATATGAGATTGATGTTTTAAATATGACTCAATAGGACTTTTCTTCCCAGAAGATAACTAGAAAGCAGTGAAATTGATCTGACATATTGCCAGTGATTGTATAAAGGAGAGCCAAGGATTATGTACGACAGTAATGACTGGAGAAGAGAACAAGGTCATTTCCTTTGTCTAATTTCTTGAATTCAAATGGCCGCATAAACTGGATTGTGTCTCTTTGCTTATACTGGTTTGATTAGTCTTTGGCTTGATTAGAAAAAAGAAACATTTGAAATTATTAAAGCTCATTCTATCCGTAAGGGAATTCCTAGGTGGCCACTTAATACCATGAAATGAGCAAGGACTTTTGAGTCATTTAATTTTGGTTCCAATTTGAGTTCTGTCACTTCCCAGAGATGTGACCTTGGGCAAATTCCTTCATTTAATTTTGCTGCAGTTTCCTCATTTGTCAAAAGAAAGTAATAGTATCCATTTCACTGGTCTGTCGAAAACCAAATGCTATCACAGATGTCATCCACACAAGTATTCAATATCTATTTGTTTATCATCGTTCTGATAGAAAAATCTATACCCATTGCTGATCATTTATTAAGCTCCTGGTTATAACAAACTAAATAGGGATCATAAAGCTCTAGATTTGTATGATTTGTATTTATCTACTTATTTTTAATTGAACTATAACATACATTTAGAAAGTATGTAATGTTCGTATGTATGTACCTATTTTGGTTATCTGATTATCTACTGCTAAATAACACCCCCCCCCCTCCAAATCTTAGTGGCTTTTTTCTTTCAAATTTCTGTGGGTTGATGGGATGAAGTTAAGTGGTTCTGTCTTGCGATCTCTCACTGAAATGCAATCAAGTAGTGGCCAGGGCTAGGGACATCTGAAAACTTCTTTCCTTACTTCTTTGGTGCTTGTATTGGGATGATAGAAAAACTGGGGCCGTTGTGTATCTCTTTCTCTTTCTGAGTTCCCCACATGGCTAGCTTGGGCCTCCTAATAGCATGGCAGTGTCACAGTAATCAGATTTTGTTGACACGGATTTTCTCCACATCAGCCATCTCAAGAGACCCAGCTGGAAGTTGCAAGGTCTCAAAAGTCCCAGAATATCAATGCCATCAAATTCTAATGCATAAGCAAGTCACTAAGGCCACCTTTCAGTGGGAGCCGTAGAAAAGAATGTGCTGTCATCTTTAACCTGTAACACCCATGTAACCACCATTCAGATCAAGATACGGAGTACTTCCAATACCTAGAATATTCCCTTGAGACCCTTCCAAGACAAATTTTCTCTCTTCCTAATGATAACTACTTTTATGTATATTTATTTTCTTTTTTTTTATTGAATGGTAACTATGTACATTAATGCACTTCTAGGGTACAGTGTGGGGTTTTCACATGCAATCCGAAATACTTCCATCAAACTGATCAACACAGCTTTCATGTCATTTTCTCAGTTATTGTTTTAAAATGTTCAAATTCTACTCTTAGAGAGTTTCACTTGTACCCCTGTAAGATAAACCTCAATATTTATTTTCAATGTTTATTAATATCTTGAATGTATCCTTCTGAGTCTAATAGATGGCTTTAAAATAATATCCTCCTTCTGACATCATGTTAAATTAATTGCACATAAACCAACATTATCATGGTTCCATTTTGTGATGTCACTCAACAGCCTAAAGCTTTGTATAATTCCTTAATGAAGATCAAATCAGATCCAAACTTCTTAGCATGGTTTTCAAGGCCTTCTACATGTATGAAGGAAAATATTTTAGAGTATCAGTTGATGTACTTTTTTTTTTTTATGAAATCATTACTGTGGACAATTATGGGGTACAATGTGCTGATTTGATACACAATGTGGAATGCTTAAATCAGACTGATAAACATAACCATCATCTTACTTATTTGTTGTGATAAGACATTTCTACTATACTCTTAATAGTTTTTTGCAATTCTTTGTACCTTGCCTTTATGTAGTCAGGGATGTCTATTGGTTAAAACAGAGGTTAGCAAATTTTTTTCTGTCAAGGACCAGATAGTAAGTATTTCAGGCTTTGTAGGCCACATGGTCTCCATTGCAAGTGCTCAACTATATCATCATTACCCAGTGAAAACAGACATGCTTATTCATAAGTGAATAAGCATGGCTGTGTTCCAAAAAACCTTTCTTTATTTATGGATGCTGAAATTTGAATTTCATATTAATTTTCATTCGTCATGAAAAATTACTTTTCTTTTGATTTTTTTATTCAACCATCTAAATATTTAAACAGAAGCCTTCTTAGCTCATGGGCCATAGAAATATCAGGGATGAACAGAATTGATCTGCCACTCCCTGCCAGAGAAGCTAGAGAGGAAGCCAGATACTCAATGTCTGACTTTCGGCAAACACATGCAGGAGAGGAGACAAGTGTGGGAGGTGGCCCAGGGTCTACCTGAGGAAGGAGCAAGTGTGGGAGCATCGGGGAGACCATGGAAGCCCAGCCAGTGCCAGGCATTTAAGTGCACTCTTATTATTGACTACATCAAGTAGTAGGATGACCCCTCAACACCTGACACCCCTTACTGTCAGGCAGCAATGAGGCCTCTGCCTCTCTGTGCCTCTGACGTCACTCAGCTTACCCAGATGGTCCTGGGTAGACAACGTGCCAGGACGCACTCAAGCCCCCAGACAGGCAGCATTGGTGAAGCAGACGTGACCCACCTCCGTGCTGGGATGTGGGCGGTGCTCAGTGGAGGCAGCTGCTTCGCCAAGCTGGGGAGACACTGAAAATCATTTCCACGTTCATCTTCCCTGTTGCCTGCTGCTTCAAGGTTGCACCCTTGAAAAATTTGTTTACTCCACATCTCCTCGTTATGCTTTTGTTCATGATAGAATACCTTCCTCTCCCCTTCTAATTATTCCAACCCCAATCCTCATTCAAGTCTTACCCAAATCTCATACCCCTTATGAGATGAGTCTTGGATACCTTCCTATTTAGGAACCGATAGCACCCACTTCAGTTGCTATGCAGCTGGAAATAAATTGTGTCTTATCCACCTGCGTGGAGCACCTGCCTTGCTGTCTTAAACTCCCAGATCCATCTCTTCGTAATTACCGTGTGTGTGTACAGCTTCCTGCTGAACACTGTCCTCCAAGACACCCGGTAATTGACTCTGATGTTTCTTTTCCCCTGCCGTGCCCATGGGCAAGTTCATTTGTTTCAAAATATATTTTTAATTCATTCATTTCTCTCCATCTCTATCATAATCTAAGCCACTATAATCTCTTTTACGGCAGTCTCCTTCCTGATCTCCCTGCCTCTACCATCTGTTCTCCCCCAGCAGCCTGAGTAATCTCCTTAACATACAAAGTGGAGCAGCATGATCCAGGCTCTGCCTACCACATCTCCAGGTTTATTTACCTCATTTCCTTTTCGTCTCTTGTTCCTGGTGCTCCGGCCTTCCCTGCCTCCTTTGAGTCCTCCCGCAGGCCACGGTGTTCTCTCCTCTGCCCCTGTGCACGCGTCGTTTCCTCTCCCTGCAGCCCTCCTCATGTCTACCTCTACCTGGAAGGTAAATAAATAAATAGCTCTCCCTCAGCCAGGTCGACCCTCTCTGGTTTATGGAAAGCAGCTCTCCCCTCTCACCCTCTCCTCATGTTTATCCTCAGCCCCATATTTTGTCTTCTTTTGGTCACTTATCAGATTTTTCTACTTTTGATTAAATTATTAGTGTATGAATTTGCTTGGAGTATATTCACTGCCCCCTGTCTTTCCTACTAAGCTCCAGGGTGACAGACACCTTGTCAATGTCACGTACCACTGCACCCTCTGTGTCTGTGCCTAAGTCACTCCGTTTCGAGGTGCTAGCAGGTGGACAACAGATACTTGTTATGTGAATGAGTGGGCTAGATGAATAATGCCCTCGGAAGGGCAGAAATCAGGCCTTCCACTTCCATGACCCCCTCGCCTGCCTAGTACATTAGAAATATTCCACAGAGGCTGGTTCATTGACCTTGAGGCAAAGTAATTAGGTAAAGCAATGTGAATCCCTCTTTTTAAAAAAAAATATGGAATGCTTCACGAATTTGCGTGTCATCCTTGTGCAGGGGCCATGCTAATCTGCTCTGTATCGTTCCAATTTTAGTATATGTTCTGCCGAAGCTAGCACAATGTGAATCCCTCCCTTCATAGCCCCTGATCACCTCCTTTCCCTAAAGACTGTGTAATGTTGCTTCAAAAGCCATGAAGTTTCCTGCCAAGAAATTGACTTCCTTTACTTTTTTTTTTTTTTTAACCATTTGACATCATGTCCGGGTATGGCTGCGAGAGATCCCTCCTGGTCCTTCACTTTATACATAAAGAGGTTTCATTTAATATTTATATCTGCTTGGAGGAAGAATAGAAACTTCAGGGAGATTTATAGACCTGTCAGTTATTTCCAGGCCAGGTGCTAAAGTACAGAGAAACAGAGTTACGGAACGTTAGTGCTGAAAAGGATTCATATTTGGGGCTGAAGTTTTCATTTGGGTCTGCTCACCAGGTTCAGGGAACCCCAGCAGCCCAGTGGGCCTTCACAGACGAAGTCTTTGATCCTTGCATTTTGTTCCTGTGTCCGTCTAGCACCCTTTGGCCTAACACGCTTTGTTTCTAATTCTCTGCTCATCTCTGACGTGGCAAGGTTCAGCATACCTGGTTTTCACCATTGGTGTTCCCTATAGGTAGATGACATGCCTGCACGTTTCATTTTCTTATCTCAAGGAACTTTGAAGAACCCTCTGGAAGACAGGGACTAGGTCTGGGAATTATCCCTTCCCCTAACCCCAAAGGGTGCCAGTTATTGAGCTGTGGTCTCTTAGCTCTAAACCCTCCTTTCTAGTGCTTGGGATAGGACTCTGCAAACCACCTTCTGTTCCACAAGTGTGCCCTTGTTAAGCTCTGCTCATGGAGGACACTATGGGAGAACATGGGGCAGGAGGGGTGAGGACATCACAGTTGCCTCAAGTATTTTGTTCTGTTTAGAGAAATGAGAACATGGGGGAGACAGAAATAGAGATACAAAGACAGAGAGAGAAGGGGGTGGGGCAAACAGTCTAGGTCATTAGGCCATCCCTACAATGTGGGCGAGTCTAATACATGTTAAGAGGAATCTGCTGACTCCCAGCAAAATGATGCACCTGCCCCAGTGGCTTAGCCGGCCCCTGGCAGGGCCCTGGAGACCACCTGTTTAGCCTTGTTTGCAAAAAGCTGTAAACTTGCTGTGAATGACTCAGAGACCAGGGACCCCTTTCATGGAGCAGAAAGAGCTGTGCAGACTCCTTCCCAGGTATGACCAGGCAGAGATTAGAAGGGAGGATTTAGAGCCAAGACACAGTAGCTAAGAGACAATAGCTAAATGAATGACACAGAGACCAATGGGACACAAATGCAAAATGGCATTTCCTCTGGTGCTGCCTCTAGGCTGATAAAGATCTAGAGCGGTCACCAGAGATTAATTTCTGTCCTTCCTGGTAGAGAGAGGAGAGGGGCATCTTTACAAATTTAGACCCTACTCTTAGACAGATAGGGACAGGGCAAAGAGCTCTTGCCGAACAGTCCTCCGTTATGCACGAGGGATACATTACGAGACCCCCCCAGTGGGTGCCTGAAGCCACAAAGAGCATCAAACCCTATACATACTATGTTTTTTCCTATATTTATGTAGGTTCTACAAAGTTTAATTTCTAAATTATGCACAGCACAATGCACTTGGGGGTCATTATCAAGTAAAATAAGGGTTACGTGAACACAAGCATTGTGATAGCACAACAGTTGATCTGAATACTGAGCCGGCTACTAAGTAACTAACAAGCAGGTGGCATAGACAGTGCAGATGTGCAGGACACAGGGCAATTCACATCCCAGGCTGGATAGGGCAGGGCAGCATGAGATTTCATCACTATATGCAATTTACAACTTTACTTAACTTGCTTATTTCTGAACATTTCCTTTAATATTTTGACCTTCAACACAGGCAACTGAAACTGCAGGCAGCCATGGATAAGGTGGGACTACTGCATCTGTTTCTTCTCACTTGCTTTCAGCTCAGCATAATCCTTATACCCAAACGGCATATTTTGAGGTGGCATATTCTGCTGCCTTTCAAAATGTCATAAAGAGCATCCCTATAAATAGAGAAACATGCCTTTGAGACATTCTTGGAGAATACTCCATACAGGATTAATATAAGCAGGGAGGGTTCTGGTTACAAATCTGACACAGCATGGACTGTGGCATTCTGGGCACTGGGGAGCACGCAGCTCAGCTTAGCTCTGTGGGGCAGAGGTGAGGGGTGAGAATCTCTGCACTTGTCTGGGCTTAGAATTCGTCCTGTAGGGAGCAGGTGAAAAGAAGAAGGGACACTGCAGCGAGGAAGGGTCCCTCCCATCTGGGGCACCTGGTGAGTCATGTTGGTGTTCCAGCCCAGGGGCTATTTGAAGAGTCTGGCCAACAATTCTCTGCCAGGTCTGATTAAGTGCTGAGTCACACGGCATCGATGGTGAGTGGTTCATAAGTCAGGAGGAAAGAGAACTTGCCGAGTGTCATAGTCAGCAGGAAGTGGGAACTGGAAGGGCCTTGGCAGGGGAGGACAGGCAAACTGAAAAGGGAGCGGGGGAGGAGGGTGTAACAACAAACCAAGGAATATTTGCCCTAGGAATTTAAAATCAGTTTGATATTTATTAAGTCTGTACCCTTTTCTGAGAACTCTGCTAAAGCCTGTGGACGGTTAAGGAGCATTCAAAGAATTTATTACACTTTCTGGTTGAGGACACAGTCAAGGCTGGGATCAAAAAAGGCAAGTGGATATTCTGAGTGGCAATGATGTCCCTGCCAAATTTGTAGCAGGCCCAATCAGCGTGTTTTGAGATCTGTTCCAGCCACGCTATAGAACAAGTTATGGTTTGGCTTCTGTCTTAGGGGGAAGAAATTCTCAATTGCAGAGAACATAGAGTTTGAAGAAGCCATCTGTGTTTCTTTGAGCTGTCTTAATGTAGGTTTAGTGTAAGTCAGTAGAAACAGAACTGGACAAGAAAGTCAAAAAACCTAATTTTAATACTTACCCCTCTAGCTTGTCCTGTGGCAGCGGCCTGGAGTCTTCCTCTCCCTGTGGCCCCCGATGTGTTATCTGAAAAGTCTCATTGGCAGTTCTTCCAACACCCTTTTGCCAGTACAAGTCCACGAGCTATGATGTGCACTGTGTGGACAGCTCTGTTTTCACATTATAGCTACACTACCAACCTGCCAACATGGCTTTTTTAAAAAACCTTTATTGGCTTTGGTTTTGTCTTATGAATAAAGAATGAGAGAGCTAAAAGAAGATAGTTGGATGGAAAAAGGCAAGACGGTTTGTGTAGGTGTGAAGGAGAAGATGAAAGAAGAAAGAAACAGTGAATGAGACAGAGAAATTGACTTGTAAGCCCAGTACCAAGAACTAGGAAAGGAAGGGGGAGAAGGCAGGTGAGGCAGAAGAAATGTTTGTGCATAAACAGAAAGACATTGTTGAGTAAAATCAACTGAGCTTAATCGATATAATCAGACAATGCAGTGAAGGGTGAAGGATGGTTGGATGGTGAAAGGAGAAGTGAGTAGTGGAAGAATATTTCATCCAGGGGAATTGACAGAGGGTGGAAAGACAAAGACACTGGCTCACACTGACTATTACTTCTGCTCACCACCCTTGTCCATGTATTAGTCAGAACACCAACCCAGCTATGTAACAAAGAATGCCGGGATTACCATGACTTAAATAAGACTGAAATTAGTTTTGCTCTCAAAGAATAGTCAGGAGTCCAGGCAAGGTGGCTCATGTCTGTAATCTTAACTCACTGGGAGGCTGAGGCAGGTGGACAGCTTGAGCTCAGGAGTTGGAGACCAGCCTGAGCAAGAGTGAGACACTGTCTCTACTAAAAATAGAAACACTAGCTGGACGTGGTGGTGAACACCAGTGGTTACAGCTACTCAGGAAGGCTGAGGCAAGAGGATTGCTTGAGCCCAGGAGTTTGAGGTTGCTGTGAGCTATGACACCACAGCACTCTGGCCTGGGGCAACAGAGACACTGGGTATGAGTGGTGGGATAGTACAAGGAGCTCTGCTCCATGAGGTTGTATGCGTTCTGTAACTCCTTCTCCCTGAAGCTATGCAATCCCCCTGAAATGTCACATTACCAGCATGCCTAAATCTTGATCAACAGGCTCCAGTCCCTGGAAGGTAAGAGAGTCTGCAAAGGACAACACTTCCCTTTTGAGTGACTGAGAACCTCTGTTCACATTTCACTGGTGAGAATTTGGTAACATAGCCCCAGCTGGGAGTTGTGGTCTGACATTGGGCAGCCATGGTCTTGCTAGGACTCAATGTTTCAATGTTTCTATTACTCAAAGAAGAAAGGGAGAATGTATTAAGTCTTCAGGGGAGGGGGCAATTAGTCTCTGTTCCAGCCTGGTTCTGCTCACCTAGGGCAAGATATGTTATAGCTCAGGTGTCCTCAAATTATGGCCCACGGGTCACACGCAGCCGGCCGAGGACATTTATCCAGCCTGCTGGGTGTTTTTGCCACCGCTGCCTGTCCTGCTTAGCAGCTGACTTGTCCTGGGGCTTGCAGTCCAACCCTCCAATGGTCTGAGGTACAGTGAACTGGCCCCCTGTTTAAAAAGTTAGAGGACCCCTGTTATAGCTATTACAATCAGATCAGGAGTGACCTTGGAAGATGTTCATTTGCAGATTGGGAGCTGTGAGTCTAGCTTTGGTGAGAATGCAACCACATGGTCATAAGCACTAGACCATCCAAAATATTTTAAAACCTGTCATTTATTTATTGCCTCCTAAGTGCAAGGTGCTCCCTGAGAGCTTGAGGTAAGTATTTTATTTATCTCTTCTTAAAAACATATTATTTTCATAATCAAGGTTCAGAGCAGCCCTACCTATAATCTATTGCACTGCCTACAACAGCCCTATAAAATAGAAAGGTTAACGCCTCCATTTTACCTTGGCAAAATAAGGACCAGAGAGGCTAGCTCACCTGCTCAAGGTCACACTCCTAATACTGGCAGTGGCAGAGTTTGCACCTGGCACTCAGGTGTAAAGCCAACCCTCTTGCATTAACTGTGCTACTACTTGGGTCAGCTCCCTTGTGGTCAGGAAAGGCTTGCAAGGGCTGGATTCTTTGGGACTGGGTTTTGTATCACAGTTAGGTTGCAGACGACAGGTGTTGGGTGTAGGGCAGCTCCATCCTCTGCCAAAGAGGTTCACAGGTGGAAACATGCAGGGCATATTTCAGACAGCAACTAATTCTAATTTGCTATTAATAAAAACAGTTCAAAAAACATTTGGCAACAGACCGCAGGATCCAGTGCTATTTATGAGAAGGGTTTAATGGGAGAACGCTCAGCTGTGGCAGATGGATGTCGGCGGGGCCTCTCCAGTGCGTCTCACTCTGTTTTCCTTTGTCTTTGAATAAATTCTGAGGGTGCCATGTGGGAGTCTGGATGGATGGTTTTGAACTACAGCTTGTTAAAAGCAGGCGCTTCCCTGAGGGTTAAGTATAAAGGAGAAGTGGAATTACCCGGACAAATCCCTCTTGGCTTGGGCTGTTTCCTCAGGAACAGAAGGGCCTTTCGCAAACACAACTACTCATCCCTTAGGTACTGAGCCAGTGTTCCAAATGAGGCACAGAGTCCCTTGATCCCTCCATCCCTACCTTGGTGATAAAGAACCCTGCCTTTGGGTTTTAAGGTTGGCTGTACCATCAAGTGTGTGAGTAGGTCCCCTCATGGCCTTGAAACTTAGCATTAGCAGGGAGAATTCAGCTCAGGCCTACAGGAGCCTTCATGGAGCCCATGACTCACCAATCCAGGCTTCACCTGTTGGCAGCTGACCTCTTAGGAATGGACTGGCACCTCTAGGGGGAGATACAGCTCTCCAGTGCCAAGCCTTTAGAACCTGGGAAGGCCTCAGGGAAGCACATCTTTTTTTCCAGTGGATGAAGCCAGCAGCTCCTCCAAGCACCTTACTTTTGCATATGAAAGCCCCGGTAATTACTACTTTCATCCTTAAAGCATGCAAGTGACATGCAAAATTAGCACTTGAGAAGATCCACTTTTAGACCTTGTTGTGAAGCAAAACTTATTATTTGAAGATAAATCAATTTCTGTTGCCTGTATTTGCGGTTTCCCCCAGATGGCTAATTACCAAAGATAAATGTGTATAAACACAAGCCTTATCCCTCTCCATCCATCTTCCCTGCCTGCCTGTTTATCCAGAGGTTAATAATCACAATCCTGTAGTGTATTGCCATAGTAATGGTTTTGATGGGCCCCGACAAGTTTATGACCTTTTATTACAAACAGAAGGACACGCATTTCAAGAAAGGAAGGTCATTTTTAGAGATGAATGTGCAGATAACCAGCCTCTCTGAAACGGAGCCAATAGGAAAAAGAAAACAGAAAACAAAATAAAAAGAAGGGGTGGAGGGAAGCCCACATACGACTGCACAAAACAAACAGCATAAATGTCATGAAAATTGGTTCGCAGCAAAATTAAATAAGGTTCCTGCAAGCATTAATTTTCATATTTTCTGTTTATGCACTGTTAAAATTATTCCCTTGCTCTTGATTTATGAGGAAGTAAGACTGTGGACCATCATTCAGACAGTCACCAAATTCAGTTAAGGGCTGGAACATCAATTCAGATAGAACTGACTTCCTCTCTGGTCAAAGGGCAAGTGGAAAGTGATGTGTCTTTGTGGAGCAGGTTAGGGCCTCTGGGCAGGGAATGAGGTTAAAATTGTCTTCCTTCCTTCCCTCTTTCATCCCTTCCTTACTCCCTCCCTCCCTTTCTCCTTTCCTCCTGCCTCCCTCTCTTCTCTCCTTCCTCCCTCCCTCCCTTCCTTCCTTCCCTCTTTCCTTCCTTCCTTTCTTCTTTCCTTCCTTCGTCCCTTCCTTTTTTCCTTTCTTTCTTTTTCTTTCCCTCCCTCCTTTTTTTCCTTCCTTTCTTCTTCCCTCCTTTCCTTCCTTCCTAATTATAAAGTTATACATGCTCATCATAACAGTGAATTAACAGAGAAGAATATAATCTGCCCCCTTCCCCATATCTCATTCCACTCCTTGAAGATAAGCAGTGTGAAGAGATAACTAATTAAAAATGTATCCCTGATCTGTGCAGGATAATGTTCTAAGTCTTTTTACAAATACTCATTTTATTCTCATAAAAGTTCTATGGAGGTAAGTACTATTACTGAAACTACAAGGGGGTTTGAGCCTGGGCCCAGTTGCTCATTGCACAAAGATCTAATTACTGAGACAATGAGGATTGCCAAGGAAGGAAGGAATTTAATATAATGTGAAAGATGTCTTGTCAGGGGAAGCTGCCTCAAATCAGTCTCTCTGGTGAAGGAACAGAGATCATGGGCTTTTAAAGGAGGGGTCATGTGCCTTGGGGGAGCTTGTGGTGTAACTGACAGGGGCCACTCCAGGAATGGCGGCAACTGGTGGGGGACTGTGAGTCTTGGTCTCAGAAGTCTGCCCAGGGGCCTTTAGAATCTCAATTCCTTTGTCTTAGAGAAGATCCAACATTTCTGGGAGACAACTCAAAAAATCAAGAAGTTAATTAAGGGAAAGGATTATTCAAAAACTTACAGAGGTCACAGAAATTTGTTTATGAAGCTGGTTACACTATCATTGTTCCTAGTTTACAGGTGAGAAAACAGAGGCTCCCGGAGGTTATGTCACACTTGCAGAAACGAATTGGAGGTAACAGAAAGAGGAGGGAATCAGGTCCCTGCCTGGTGGTCTCCTTGGCTCCTTGCTGAAACACCATTCAGTATCTAAAGCCAGACACTTTCTGGTGCTGGGGAGTAGGTGGACAAGCCAAGCTGACACAGAAGACATGTGATTTCCTGACCACTGTTCTGCTTAACAGTCTGGCTTGTGTCCAGACAGAATTGTACTAAGCAGGCTTAAATGGCCCAGAAAGACTTTATTCATGAGTACTGCATGAAGAGTCAAGACTATTGCGACAGGGAATTGAGACTGAGCTCAACCCTGAATTTAATAGGAGCAGCTAAAGATTGATAGACGAGGGGCAGGATGAGGGAATCAATAAAAGAAAAGTTACCTAGAGGAACTTGATTAGGTAGTGGAAACGGAGGATTATTATTAACCTGGCTGGCAGGCCCAGGGTGAGGAGAAGACTCAGAGGAAGCTAACTAAAGCTTGCTCAAGAAAAGAATCCTTGCCAGTCACCTCCTTGAATTGCAGAAACGCACAAATGCCGAAATATGCCCAGGCATGTAGCTCTGTTCCAATTAATTTGTCAATGGCGTCTTGTATATTTTCTGCTTTCCTGTGTATGTTTCATTGTTGTTCTCATTCTGAACCTTCTTGAAATCTTTGGGCTTCAAGATCCAGTAGGAATCTACTCTTTAAACTCCCCTTTGCTTTAGAAAGTGTATTTAATATGACAGTGTAGAATAATTTAATCCCAGTATTCTAATTTCTTCCTTCTTCCTCTCTGAAAGTTTCTTATCAAACTATATCCTGACTCAATTCAAATGCCAAATGAAACTTTCAATTAAATACCATTTCTGTGGGATTATTATGGAACCACACTATCCTTCTATCTGTACATGGTTTGAAGTTTAATTTGCAGTCATCTGTTCATTTATTCATTCACTCATTCTCTCATTCATTCATTTTTGTTTTTTAATATAATGTGAAAGTTGTCTTGTCCCCAAAGCCATATGTAGAGGCCACAGTCTAGTTGTCCAGCACATAACACAGGTGAGACAAAACCCAGGTAGGGGTTTTATTTCAAAGTTTATTCAACTTTTCATTTCAAAGTTTAACTTTCTTCCTGCTCAGGGCTGAGATCCATGCTAGATGCTGGAGACAAGAGATTAAGAAGATGCTATCATCTCCATGCTGGAAGTGCACACGTGTAGACCAATGGAAGCTTGAGAACAATGTACTAATTACTCCAAAAAAGGTCAAGGGGAAAAATGTCAGGGTTCAGAGAATGGGAAAGGCATCACAAAAGAATCACTAGAGTGCAGGGAGGAGCAGGTGGCAAATGCAGTTCCGAGTGGTTGCACTATTGATGTCTTTAAACATTTTTTCAGGAACCCACTGAATGCTTCTGAATTGCCGAACTCCCATCTGACTTCCCCTTCCTTCTTTCCCGGCTCTTCAGAATGAGAACAACAGTGAAGCATGTGCAGGGAAATAAATACATCCCATAGCATTTGGGACTAATTGCAGGGTTAATTGCAATTGTTAAGAAGCAGAGGACATAAAAGCCTGCCTTGGCTGGTCCCTTCCTTTCTCCTTCTCTTCTACCTTAGCAATGAATTCAGTTTTCTCTAAGGCTAAGTTAAACAGAAGGCTTTTAACTAGAGTTATACTAACCTGTTTTCTCCTAATTTAAAGAGAGAATGATTTGGAGATAGTCTTGATTTCCAGGAATGTTGCTTGTTTACCTGCTTTTACATTTTACGGTACCTTATAATCGATGAAGAATTGACCTCTTTCCCTATTTGATAAGCAAGATTTGTGTGACTTGGATGCTCATTTAATTTGGACATGAAAATGCCATTCATTACAAGGCTAACACAGGCAGTTGGAAAGTGTCATGATGTCTTTTTAGAGCTTAACAGCCATGCTGTAGATTATAAGATGCCAAAAAACCCCACCAGACCAGAATGCAGGGTGAGATCCTTGAAGAGCAATGCCAGCGGCTTGCCTGCCAGCAGATTCTGTTTCACTTGCTCTCCTCTCTATTATGGGCTGGAGCTCATATAGTAACATGGTACAAGGGAGAAATGGAATATGTTTTTCCGGTTATCTATGGCTATGCACCCAACTAGCCCCAAACTTAGTGGCTGAAATAATATCTACTTTGCTCGTAAGTCTATTTCGTGTGCAGGGCATGGCAGGAATAGTTCATTTCTGCCCCATGTGGTGTCCCCGTGATGGCTGGAAGCTTGGGTCTAGGATGGTCTGAAGGCTCCTCACCCACTGACAGCTGTTAGACCCCCTGTGCTGGGTGCTGGACACCTAGACTGTGGCCTCTACACATGGCTTTGGGGACACATTTATCCTTGAAAGACAGAAAGCCAAGTAGAAACTGCACTGGCTTTTCAGCTCCAGCCTGGGAAGTAGTCACGTAGAGTGACATCTGGGGCCTTTTATTTGCTAGACAGGTACAATCTATATTCAAGGGGAGAGATGTTAGAGGGAGAACCCCACCTCTTGGATGGGAGAACTAAGAAAGACTTTTCAGACATGTTTTAAAACCACCACAGGGATTATCTCTAGAAACGTGGTGAGTGTTTCCTCCTCTGATTTGGGCTGAAGATGTTGTCCTATTTGTTTCCATGTTTCCACAGGCACCAGAGTGCTAAGAAACATCCCCGAGTGAGCACAAGCAGGAATGGACTCTGGCTTCTTTAAGGGTCCCACGTGACAGGGAGCCTCCACATGTGTTTATCTGCTGATGCTTCCAAGCATGAGCACAGGGGGGAATCTGGCCCCTCCCTTCAGCCCTCCTCCCCTTGCCAGCCTTGAAAATGAGCCATGGGCCTTAGCCCAGGACCCTTCTTGATTGAATGGGGTCAGATGGCATGAGAATCAGAGGAGACATACGTAACATACACAGGGATGTCACAGAGGCCACAGAGGCTCAGGAATGTTCACAGACTGACTGAACAGTGGACTTCATCCCGCCCATGTGGTAAAGGAAAAGACAACAACCGCCCTGAGTGGCTACGCGCTGTGGGGCCTCAGAGGCCCCTCTCTTCTGTAATCACCCCACTTCCTACCATATGTCAGCAAGGCCATGCGTGGACACTTTTTTTGCCTCAGAACATTCAAAGCAGACCCTATTCAGGAAAGCACACTTATGTCCTTGGGAAATTTCCTCACAGTGGTGCTCTGTGTCCTGCCTGAAACTTCAGGACTAAAGTACCATGCCTTTGGCTCTTCAGGGCGTCTCAGTATCCAAGAGTGCGCTCTTAAGAAGCACATTTTTCAGAATAAGTTGCACCTCAGCAGCTAAGGGAATTAGAGGCCAATCAGTAGGTCAAGGCCTGGAATCAAATGCACTCTGGGCTAGTAGGATGCAGCGGCCTCTCCAAAGCACCAGAGAGGGCTGGTGGGGTCCTGGGTGTGCTCAGAGCCCTGTGGTCCACAGACCACCCTTCTCATCTGCCTGTCTTTGATTCACAGCATGAAGTGCAGAGGCAGCAGTTGGCTCATGTTGCAGCTCTTGCCAGTTCCAACCTCCTGGGAGGGAACCCTGAGATGTCCTGGGTTTTGTCTGCCAATAAAAAGCATGCTCTGATCTGCTCTGTGGGGCTCAGTGTCCCAAAGGCTCGGTTTGCCCCATGCAGGTATTACCTACCATGAGCAGGTAAGGTGGAGTGGAGCCTTTTCATGGGACCTTAGTCTCCTGTGGCTCCCAACCAATGTCTGTCCTGCCTGCCCTGGGGCCTACACTGGGCACCCACAGACACACAGAGCCACAGTCCGCACCCCCCGCCCAGCCCAATCTGCTGCTTCAGTTCCCATGGTCAGACCTGACCTCTCTGGTGCCCTCTCCGAAATTAGTCCTGGCTCCATTCTCTTTGCCTGAAATCCGAACCATTATCTCCCTCTTTTCTCTCCATTTATCTTAGAGTTTTAAATCTTTATCCCCAACCATTGCCTGACAGCCAGCTTCAAATCTTAAATCCTGATGCTTGCAACTTTTTGTGTTGCCAATGCCTTATCTTATCTCTTTGCCAGCCTCCACTCACAGGATCAGTGCACCTTGGATCTAGGTACCAGCTGGATTATGTTTGAATTCATCTCTGTGCCTCAGTTTGCTCATCTGGAAAATGGGGAAATGATAGTATCTACCTTATAGGATTGTTATAGGGATTAAATGATGTCCACCCACAAAGTACCTATATAGTATCTGATGTATAAAAGTGCTTAATAATGTTAGAAATCATGATTACTACACTGAGTGGTGGTATTGTTCACTCTCCCTCAATTTCAGTCCTGCCCTTTTAACTCTACAGAATCCAAACCAACAGTAGAGGCTAATTTCTTCTGTTTCCCACTGCTCAGTCTTGAGTTCTGTCCCGGCTTTCCTGGGTTTACATTATTGATGAGCGCCTGCAGGTCTCAAGGCTGTGCTGAGTCAGAGTTTAGCTGGACAGTGGCCTGGTATCCCACCTACTCCCCAGGAGCTGGGGTTGCTTTGGGGTCTCTTGGAAGGGCTGCCCTGAGCTCACGTGAAGATGATATACTACCTGCGATGGTGGAAATGACAAAGCAAATGAGAGAAATCAACTCGTCCAACCAGAACCTGCATCTAAAAGAGAAGACGACAGCGAGTCCTTTGAATATACAGTCCTGACCAAAGGCTTGCCAGAGATCAGCCTCGGCCGGAAAATTGAGCGGTGATTATTACAAAGAGTCGGAATGATAGCTTTAGTCACGATGCTTCAGGAGCTCCATAAAGATCAGCCCAAACAATTTAGACATTAAGTGTTTAGAGAGAGAAGGATGGTTTTGTAAAGGAGGATCTTGTTATTCCCTGAAAAGCTACTATGAAGATGTCAGGCATATGGAAATAACAGATGGGAGAGGCGAGCCAAGATCATTACTCTGAACTCTAAGTGCCATTATTGACAAGCGCAGCCCACATCACTGGGCAAATAGATGTGCCTGAGAGCGGGCGGGGGATGCATGAAGAAGGAGAAGCATAAACCAGATTATTTCAAAACATCGGGGGGTGGAGAGAAATGGCGTTAGGATTCTGGCATTCTGGAAAGTGAAAATGAAAAAATATAAAGGGTTGGGCGAGAATGTGAGCAAGGAAGATTCCATCGGTGCAGAATTAATGGACTAATTTGTTTTTTACTTCTATATGATGCAGTATTGTCAGCATTGGGGGATCACTCTGAAAATCTGGTGGAAGCCATATTTCTCTTTCAAAAAAAAAAAATGTCCTTATAGTGCACAATTGATTCTGGGTAAACAGCATGAAGAATTCACACACGATGGCGCAAATAGTAGACTTCTCTCTAAGAGAAAGGTGGGGAAATAGTGAAAATTTGATCCCTGCAGTTGCAACATGATCCAACTGCTGCCTCTGCATTTCATGCTGTGAATCAAAGACAGAAAGATGAGAAGGGTGGTGTGTGGACCACAGGTCTCTGAACACACCCAGGGCCCTGCCGGCCTTCTCTGGTGCTTTGCAGAGGCCTCTGCCTCCCTATGAGCCCATTGTGCATTTGATTCCAGGCCTTGACCTCAACTGGTTGGCCTCAAATTCCCTTAGCTGTTGGGGGTTTAAGGTGGGAAGATTTTCAGGGGGCGGCACCTGGGGCTCAGTGAGTAACACACCGGTCCCACATACCGAGGGTGGCGGATTCAAACCCGACCCCAGCCAACCTGCAACAAAAAATAGCCAGGTGTTGTGGCGGGTGCCTATAGTCCTGGCTACTTGGGAGGCTGAGGCAAGAGAATCACCTAAGCCCAAGAGCTGGAGCTTGCTGTGAGCTATGATGCCATGGTACTCTACTGAGTGTGACAAAGTGAGACTCTGTCTTAAAAAAAAATCCAGAAGATTTTCAGGGATGACACAGACAGGATGCTCTCAGCTATGGCCCTGATACCTTGACCACACACTCTGTGATATGTACAAGGAAGCCTCTAGCCCCACTAGTACGCAGGGTGTCTTGGGGTTAGAGACTCCCTGTACCTGTCTTGCTTGAGGGCTTGACTAAAATCATCCTAGAGGCCTTTTTAATTCATACTGTTGGCAGTGGGGTGAGATTGTCCAAATATTGTGTCATATTTTATACTGTGGCCTCTAGGGGCCAACCAGCACTGACTACTTCCTGGTCATTGTTACCACTTCCCACCCATTTTTACATGCTATTTAAGAGCCTGCAGAGTATGTAAGTGGTGAGAAACCTCTGCTCCACAACCTCAGTCTCCAGTTCTATTTTCAAACTCTTGGAGGTGTATGCTATGAACACCTGGATTTTTCAGATGAGAAAACAGGGGTTTGGAGACACTGAGGAACTTGTTAATACATGTATGTGTCATGCACTAGGTTGAATCTGGTTCCATCTATTGCTGAGTCACAAGCTTTTTAGACTGCACCTCCTCCCAATGCGTATACTAATACATATTAGGAAGATGTGTCCAGTGTTGTATCCCACATTTATTTGATCACATACAACAGATAACATTTCTCTAGAAGAAGACTCTGAGAATCTAAGATTTATATGCAGGAAGCTTATTAGAATCAACATCTATTAAAAGAAGCAGGACTGAGCCAATGCAGAAGCCAAACTTGCCCTATCTGACATGATGCTTGGGAGGGGGATTGCGGGAGATGGCCTTGACAGTTGTTCCAGATTGGGATGAGGCAGCTGGGCCTTTATTATGACCATACCATCTCCCAGAGTCACTGCATGAGGACCATCAAACACTGGCTTTCTTGGCAAGGGAGTGTGGCCTTGAATGAGGCAGCTCTATTTAGTGGAGGGCAAGTTCTGGGGAGTTGACAGCTGGGGAATGAGTCCCAGGAGTAGGATCCAGGTTGTACATGACAAGATGCACCACAACACAGAGCCCTGCTTTAGGACCAACAACTAAGTTCACAAACTCATCCTAGAAAAAGTGCTACACATCTAATTTCTGAATATCACTACAATCACCTTTGAAGTACTCCCCTTGGGAAGCTATGTATAGATGCCAGCACTTACTCAACTCTTCAAAGCAATTTTAGAACTCTTTTTCTGGAACAACCATCACAGCTGTCATCCTATAAAGTCTGACAATTAAGTTTGTGAACTTGCCACCATGTGCTTACGTTGGCAGCACTGTACAAACAACTTGGTAAGGTTTAATAACTTTGGTACATCAGTGCCTCACAGCTGTGTTTGTGTCCACATGTGGCAGTGTCTTGTGGAGTGGGTTCATTATTGTTGCAGCACATTTTTGTGTGTCATACAGTGACAGTTCTGATGGTCATTCCAGAAAAAAAGTTTCAAAATTGCTCTGAATGGTGGGCTAGGTGCTGGCATCAGTGCATAGCTTCCCATTGGGAGTACTTCGAAGGTGACCACAATGGTCTTCAGCAATGACGGATGAAACACTTTTACTAGGATGAGTTTGTGAACTTAGTTGTTATGATAGAGCTCTGTGGAACACACTTTAGAGAAGCTGCGTCAGAGATTTCAGTTTCAACAATCACTCATTGGAAGCTCTGGGTCTTACCATGTTTATCCATTCAGAGCTTCGCATAGCAAACTGCAACACTACCTGAGTCTACCTTGTTTAGGCATGTTTAAGCACAGGTTTTATGAGACAAACTTGGAAAATCTGCATCTAATATCTAGGAAGAAATGACATTGAGTGTCTTGTAGTATAATATAGACTTGAGCTGGTTAGTGGCAGAACTCAGACTACAGTAGGTGCCCTGCTCTTAGATCAGTGTTATTCCCATTACATCTACTTGCCCTTGGTTCTGGGGACAGGGATGTGAGGAAATTATATTCAGGAATCCCTTAACCTAAAGGCCAGCCAACCTTGTGATTTGGAAGTTCTATTCTGAGACCAGTTAAAGGGAAGAAATTTCAGTTCACTGCTCATTTGTCATTCACTAGGTCTGGGATGTCCCTGGGCAATGCTAAACTAACATTCAGTGGTGTCTACAAGATGACACACAGTATGTTGAAAGGTAAGCATTAAAGACCTTTGACGGCATTAGGAGAGGGTAATGCAGCTTCCCAAGAGTGATAAGAGCGGGAACAAATGTGAACTGAAGATCAAACATCAGACTGCTACATGAGACAAGATTGAAATGGGACACCAGGCGGCCTCCAAGGAGAAGAGCTGGTGACAGAATCATTGCTCTGAAAAAGGCACATGACTGATCTCCAAAATAAACAGATGGACAGATCACAGCCTAATTTAGGTACTACTTTGAGGTGACTGCCACTAGGGCTTTGGTTTTTCTTCCATAAGTAGTTCATAGCTTTGCCAGAATATAAATAGAGTACTTTGAGAGAAAGCTTAAAAGGACATAAAAGATGTCAGAGCTTAATTTCTTTACTTTCTTTATCAGAGAACCAAAAGCCAGAGGAGTTTATTGATTTGCCAAAGGTGACACAGCTAGTTAGTAACAGCATAGGTTGAGAAATTGGGGTTTTCTTACTCAATTATTCACTTATTCTGTAGATATCAGATATTTCAGATGCATAGTACCAAAGGGATTATAGAGTTGAATGGAGCACACTGCTGGATTTCTAGAAGCCCTCAGTCGACTGGGCAGAGACCCATGAACAAATAACAAGAGGACAGGCTCTTAGAAAGTACAATTGAATGCATTTCCTCAATGCTAAATGATACGCACAAAGTGCTGAGAGTTGCTGGCTAATGCTGGTTGGTGGTGGGGGGTGTTGTAGTGGATGCAACTGGTTTGCATCAGAGCATCCTGGAAGGAGAGACAGTGCCTTTCATTTTCAGACTCAATCCTGCCCACATGCAGAATCAGTTCTGAAAAGAGCAGAAGGTGTATTAACTGTTTTACAACCAGAGAGTTGGAGGCTGGAATTGCTTCTGTGTGTCTGACCACCCACGTTGGCATGACTCCAAGTAGCCCAATATGAAAGAATGTACTAGAAGGAGGGAGTCTCACAGTACTCCTTGTAGGAAATACCTTTCGGCCTCTGTCTCTCTGTCTCTCCTCTCTGCCCCTCCAGTTCAGGACCTAATATGGGCTTCTCTTTGTGTACCTCACTCATGATCTTGCCATCTTTGGCCTAGGCTTTTTGGCTTATTTGTCATCACGTATATGTTCATCAAGTCAGCTATGACTTCTGAGGATACACTCATATAACTATAGAGCTCTGGTGTGACTGCTATTTGGGTTGTCCATTGATTCAGTGTGTCTTTAAAAAGAGAAGGCAAATTCTGTTGACTCAGTTTGAATGAACTGCCTGCCTCTCTCCCAGGCAGCTGTGGTCAGAGCAGCGGTCAACGACTACTCTGGTTGAAAACTCTTTGGCTTTCTTCATCATCAAGGGCTGTGAGTAGCATTAGCCCTGAAGTTAGTTTGGTATAACATACAGAGTCTACAAGTTGACTACACAGGGGACTCTAACAAACCTGTCAACATATAGAAGTGGTCAACATAAAGAATTGGGTCTACTATACTGATATGTACATGTGGTATATGTCCATTTTGTGAAAATTACATCAATTTAAGGAGGTAGGTAGTGTAGGGAGATGGTCAACCATGGAGGTTCTGCTGTATATCTACTGTTCATCAACTCTGAAATATGCCTTCATCTACAGTTTCTAGAGTTTAGGAAACTCCATCTCCAAAGTAGTTGTGTTCAGAGCAGTGTTTTTTTCCTTTATAACCAAGCTCTAAACTGCAGTGGAACTCAGCTTTCTTGATTGCCTAGTACACTAGGCTGCTTAAGCTGCCATAGAAAAACATCACAGGCTAGATGGCTGACAAATTGATTCTAGTGCAGTTCGGGAGACTGGAAGTCCTAGATCAAGGTGCCAGCAAGTTTGATTTCTAGTGAGGCTTCTGGCATAGGCTTGTAGACAGCCACCTCTCACTGTGGCCTCATGGGGCCTTTTGTCTGTGTGTGTGCTCTGCTGGTGTCTCTTCCTCTTCTTATAAGGACACCTGGCCTTTAGGATAGGGCCTCACCTATATGACCTCATTTAACTTTAATTACCTCCTGTGAGGTCCTATTTCCAAATAAAATCACATTAGGCACTAAGGCTTCAACGTACTAGTTTGGGGGCACGCAATTAAGTCCATAAATCTTATCTTAAAACTGGGAATCTCCCAGTGGTGGGAGTTCTTCTTTCTGAAATTTTGCCCGTGTTCTAGGCAGGTTGCTACTAATGGGGTCACAATAGCCCTGTGAAAATTTTGGCCACCACTAAAATAGGCAAAATTAATCTAGAATAGCAGTTATCCCTAGGAGGTAGTAATCAGGAGGAGTTATGAAGCTTTTGAAAAGATTTTTTTTTTTTTTGTAGTTTTGACTGGGGCCAGGCTTGAATCCACCACCCCCAGTATGTGGGACTGGTGCCATACTCCTTGAGCCACAGGCACTGCCCTGAAAAGCTATTTTTTTTAATTGGGGTGCTAGTTATACAGCTGTATTAATTTTTATAAGTGATAATAATAATAATAATTTTTATAAGTGAAAATTCTTTAACCTGAATACTTAGGACATGTGTCTTCTCTGTGTTTGTTCCAGTTTTCTAGTGCTGTGCAACAAATCATCCCACAACTTGTTGACTTAAGAAACAATATTACTTTTTCTCATGAATCTGATATTTGGGCAGAGTTTGGCAGAGATAACTTATCTTTACTGCATTTATCATCAGCTGAAAGGCCAGAGACTGGGATTATCTGAGCTTGCTTAGTTCCATGTTTTATAATTAATGATGGCTGAAATTAAACTGATTTGGTTCTGGCTATTAGGTAAAACCTTAGTTGGGACTGTTGGCTGAAACACCTGCATGGGGCCTCCTCATGTGGTCTGAGACTCCTCACAACATGGCTGCTGGGTTCCTAGTGTGAGCATAGAGCATCAGGTAGAAGCTATGTTACTTTTTTATGACCTTGTCTCTAAAGTGTATTGTGTCGGTAGCCCAGAAATTTGTTCATCAAGACAGTCACAAAGGCCCAACCAATTTCAAGGTGAGGAAATAATAGACTCTTTCTCTGGATGGGGAATGACAAAGTTTGGAAAGAGTATTGGGGACCACTTATACTGCTGTGTCAAATTAAAAGAAAATCATGCTACAATTTTGTACTCTAATAATAAGGAAAATTTAGGCACAATAAAACTAGAATCAAATAACATAGTTTGGGAGAAACAAGTAGAGGCAAATAACAAATCAACTCGCCATCAAGAAGTCTAAGATTACGTCATGTATCTTAATCCACCCTTGATCTTCTAAAAAGCCTCTATCATCGTAAAAGTCTGTGACATGTTACCATCTTACTGAAGTAAAAGAATAAATGAGAAGCTTATAGCAACCCAGATTATGTGGTAGACAAGTTATTGCACAGCGCTGGTTCAGACTTGTGTATTTTTTTTCTAGTCATTTGTAATCATAGCAGGGAAAAAAAGAACATTATCTACAAAATAAGAGGCTGCAGCATGCAGGAAATGGAGCATGAAAAGGATTTGTGCTGTGATGTAGAGATTAGAAAGAACAACCCATGTGAATTAGTAAATGGCAAGCAGACAGTACATTCAAGTGTAACTTCAGTGTAACTTTAAAGGATTTGTTACATGAAGAAACAGGAATTTTCCAAAGTAATATTAAATACTGACTGTTTTTATTCCCTAGAATGAAGCAGTGATTCCTTCACTGGAATGATGTAAAAAGCTTTTCAATGCCAAGGTGAAGTCAGAGCTCATTCCCACTGGACACTTGGATGCTATTCTGTAGACATTACACCCTCTTTGCTCCTCTTCAGGTCATGCCCAAACATACATATGTCCAGCCTTGCTCCATGATGTCATCCCAAACCAACCCATCCATCTGTGCATTCTAGCTTAAAACTTCTGGCACTCCATCCCCATTTTTGGTGATTGTCTGGGGCTTCCTTTTGTAAAGTATTTTGGGCTCCAGGCATGTGTCATTGTACCTCCTGTCTTCCTCCAGTTTATCATATGTGTCCTGCCCCACCCCACCCCTTGAATTCCAGGGCTGACTTAGTTTTCTCCATTTTATCTTTGAGGCATGGATCTCTTTCTCTTGGAATTTCTTATCCTAGGCCACTTTCAATAATTACTTCATCTGCTCAAGGGCTGGCCCTTGGATCCCATCCTAACATCAGTCTGAGAGGTCAGCAGCACTCATCTGAGATAGCTGGCACTGTGTGGTATGACTGAGAGTGTGCAGGGTGTGAGATCTGGTGCAAACAGTGTGGAAGCCAGTCAGGATAACTGTACTGCTGACACATCTTTATAGGTACCTCAAGATATTTTGTAAAAATCTTAAAAATTGAAATTGAATTTTAATGATTTTCAGAAAAGAGTCAGGTATTGATCCTTAGGGGCATGATGAGCCCCCTACCCCAAGCTTAGACCAGGCCCTAACCCAGCTCACTCTTCCTTCTCGCTCAACCTAAGTGTGTGGTCAGGTCTAATGGCCTGTAACACATTCTCTGCAACATAGCTTTTGCATTCTTAGTTAACACTTGCTAATTGGATTAAAAGGCATCTATTAATCTCCTTTATCATTAAATTATTCAGACCTCAAAATTATATACTCTCAGAAAAAAGTAAGTATTGTCCAAGCGGATTTAGATTCTCAGTGCATTTCTCTCTCCAGTGATGCCTTTTAGCACTGTGAGCATGAATGGGAACTGTGAACGGCTTCTCGTGGGTGGAGCAGTGAGGCACCTCAACTTACCATCCAGACTGTACCCATATGGCTCCTTCACTCTCATCCTCCAGTAGCTTCTGATCTTCTTACCCTCTGAAAAAGACAACTGCTATATTCACGATCAAGTTGGGTAAATTAAAGATAATTTCCTCTTTTTCTAAGCACAGCTGTTTCTTTAGGATCCAGACGGGGTGAATTCTCCTTGTGTCCTCTTCCCGCTACGCCTCCACCCTCCACCCACCCAAGCTGAGGGTGGAGAAGAGCAATCATTTACCACTTGACTTTTACTTCCTTCTCTTGGAGGAGGTGAGTATTTTCAAATCAACTGTCCATCAATTGCTTCTCTGTCAGCATTTCACCATGATTGGGTTGACCTCTCTTTGAGAGCCTTGCTACTTTAAAAACATAGGGAGATATTTGGGGACCAGGTTAAGGAAGGCCCTTGGATGGATATATAATAAGGCATCACCTGTTAATGAATGTCAGTTAAAAACCTAACACCACACTTTTTCATCTTTGAGTTCTTAGGGAAAATTTTGAAAAGTCTTATCTGAATAAATAGCCCAAAATCTTTGGAGAAGTTGACAATTTAATTAATTCCTCAGATAGTCATTGTGATCCTATGAGGAGTAAGACACTGACTGTCTTGATTCCATCTTGCTCCACTAAGGAGAGTTCATAATGGCTCCTTCCTCATCAGGGTGACGTGTTTTAATGAATGTATTTATAAATATGGAATGCTTCATGCATTTGTACATCATCTTTGCACAGGGGCTATGCTTATCTTCTCTGTACCGTTCCAACTTTAGTATATGTGCTGCTGAGGTGAGAGCAGGGTGAGGTTTAAACAGAAAACAAGAAGGAAGTAGCTGGTGCAGAGTAAACCTAGGAATGGTCTGTGGTAGGTTGTCCTCTCTTGGAGCTTCGAGAAGATTCCAATCTAGCAAAGAGGCTAAACAAAACAAAACTAAACAGCAAAGATTGTGCCATTAAACAAAATACGAGAAATTTCATAACAGAAGGCCAAACCCTGGGTTGTGGGAGGTCAAAGGGAAGGGAAGCTACCTGAGCATGAGAGATTCCCTGCATAGCTGGGGTTGCTTTTGCTCTGGAGGTTGGAGAATGGTAGAATTTCCATACATAGGGATGTAGCTAGCAAATTCCAGACTATGTATATAAAACAGGGTTTCAACCAGAGCCAGTTGTTGTTCTGAACTACCTGGGCATGCCATAAGGACTGAGGAGATTCTGAATGACCTTTTATCCCAAGAGATAGAGGAAGTATGAGCCCATCCAAGTGGAGCCATGATGAAAGCATAGCTACATGCTAACAGAGATCAATCTGTAGCATATGTAAGCAATGGAGTGGTGATGAACTGGTAAGGATGCCACTGAGGAAGTCAGGTCAAGGGTCATGAGCTGTCCCAGTAAGGCTGTGTCCAGGGAACTTGGAGGAGGGCCCTAGTGGCTGGTGAAGACTTCATGTAGCAGGCACTTGGGGCTGGCTTGGAGATGTGGCTGGAAGTGTGTTTGAACAGCCAGCTCAGGGTCCTAACTGAGACTGCATCTTAGCTATTAGCAGAAGCTGTGAGTGTAGGGGGTGCTCATAGAGAGATAGTATCAGGGTAAATTACTCCAAGATTCACATTAGCTCTTTCCCTAGAAGAGAGAATGAAGGGGAATTGGAAACCAAAATTGTTCTCACCTTTAATCTGTCTAAATTAGGTCTCATACTTCTCTTTTTTTCCTGTGTAAAATAAGAAAAATGATGGGATGTCGTGCAATGTCAGTTTATGAATGTTATGAGTCTTTCAGTTTTACACATTTTCCTTTTAAAAAATCTGGGAGATCTTGCCATTTTTGTGGTCTGTGTGGTTGCTACCAGAGGTTCAGAAAGCCAAAGGGTGGTTGCAGCTATGGCTTTGAGATGGATTTTCTGAGTACACAGCTGCACTGCTATAACATCCTAGAACTTCTTTTATTCCTGCTCTTTTAATAGAACACAGAATTCATGTTACATTCCAAACTGAAGTAGAGTTGGCTACGATTTGAAAATTTGTGCCCTCCAAAATTCATGTTGACATTTAATCCCCAGTGTGGCAGTACTGAGAGGTGACTGGGTCATGAGGGTTCTGCTCTCATGTATGGATTAATCTAGTCATGGATTAATGGATTATCATGGGAGGTGAACTAGTGGCTTTATACAAAGAAGAAGAAAGACCTGAGTTGTCACTCTTAGTCCTCTCACTACATGATGCCCTGTACTGCCTCAGGATGCCACAAAGCATCTCCATCAACAAGAAGGCCCTCACCAGATGTGGGCCCTTGACCTTGGCCTTCTCAGCCTTCATAACTGTAAGACATAAATTCCTTTTCTTATAAATTATCTAGTTTCAGGTGTTTCAGTAACAGAAAATATGCTAAGATATTTGCCACATAGAATGCATAAGAACTGTTGCAATAATATTTAGTCCATAGTTTTTGCTGGAAAATAATGTATAAGACAAGAAACATTTGTGTTTTATGCTGACACCCTCAGAGTACCCAGCTGCCAATTCTGCCACTGATTCCTGTCACTTCAGGTGCCTAATTTTTCTTTGCTTGTCAAGTCATGCCTCTGAACACTAGATAGAATTTAAGGGGAGTGTTCTCTGTAAGATCCTTTAACTCTTAGTTATGAAACTGTCCAAGGAAAGTTCTAATATTCATCTACAGCATGTCCAGAAGAGGCAAGGAAAATGTATAAACCTTTAATATTTTATTTTATTATAAAAGCAAATGTATAATTAACTTGAAAAAATTAGACATTAAATATCCATATGTTCATGTTCATGAACTGGAATCTTCTGTTAACATTTTACCCTTTTTGCATTATCACATCTCTGTCATCTGTCCATCCATCCATTTATCTTATGTTTGACACAATGTAAAGTAGGTTGCAGATATCTGAACACTTCCCCCCAAATGCTTCACACTTGCTGATTTTACTTATTATATTCCAGGTATTGAGCTAAACACTTCATGTATTATTACCTCATTTCCTTTTCACAGTGATCCACAAGCTTGGATCATCTCCATTTACCTATTTTCTCCACTGTACAGATTTGAACATAGGGGTATATGACTTTAAAGTACTTCAATAAATACAATAGAACTCATATCCAATGTTGGACAGCACCACAAGGCATTATCAGATTGTAAAACCCCAATCCAGCTATAGAATTAGGCTTGATTCTCACTGATACTAGGCTGATCACTAAAGTTTGGGATGCATATAGCAAGATTTAGGTTGAAAATGGGTTAAAGAGGAAAAGCAATGAGGACAGAATAAGAGTCAGAGTCTCAGGGAGTCTAAGGCTGTCATTAGCAAGGACCGACATAGAATAACAACTAGGAAATCAGACCACATGTGCTGGAAGTTTAGGTGAGGAGGACAGTCTCTCTGTATTCCTTTCCCTTTCTACTCCACTCATCTCAAAATTCCAGTAATCTGCACCATAAATCTAAACTGACATCCTTAAGTGGGATAAGTGATGCCATCATTATGATCAATAGGCAAGTACTAAGTTCAAGGTGCCCCATCAAAAACACATAAGGCTAGTTATCCACACTTTGGGACTGACATTTCTGTTGTGAGAAGCTTCCATGTGGTACAGAAAATTATAGCTCTCTACATACCCTTCGGCCACCTCTACCATCCCCTACGTCTTCCCAATTGCCTTCTAGTTAGATGGATATGTATAAGGCTGGTTTTGCCAAATGGGCTGTGAACAGGAGTGTTGTCACATTCCATGCCCATGTGTTTAAGAGTTGGCACATGCCTGTCCAGCAGACTCTTGCCCTGCCACACATATTATAAAAAAGCCTTAAGACAGTGGAGCCACAAAAGAGAAAGTGCTAGAATCCCAGAGTCACTACTTAGAGTGGGCTTCCTTGGAAAGCTGGCAAATCTTCAGCAAACTTTGTGCAAATAAAAAAAGTGAACCTTTATATTTTAACCACTGGAATTTGGAAGTTTGTTTGTTATTGCAGCAAAGATTAGCTTATTCTGACTAATGCACTTTAATAAATGAATGGAGAAAGTCAAGAGGTGAGAGAGTACTCTGGGGTAGAGAGGGAAAACTCTATAGTAAACTAGGGAATTAAAAGACAGGACACACAGAGCCTGTAACATATTCAGGGTTTGCTGTGGGCTCCAGGCTCAAACAACAGATGAATTTGATGAACCCACACACAAAGTTGCTTTCCTCCAGTTAAAAATCCAGAGAGTAATTCTGTGATCTTCTGAGGTGCTGATTTGCTCCATTCTAAACTTCTCCCTTCAAAATCGTTCCTTTAAACTCAGCCTGCCTTGTTGTAACATAAGGTCTTCTTGTTCCTAGAATAAAAAATACAGTTGCTCACTATCACCCATAAAATATTGCTTCATTAACTTGAAGACTGTAATTAACTACATATCAGCCTTCTGGCTCCAGGCAAATATCCATAATTCCTTTAGTCTTTCCTCACAGTCTGCTTTGAACCTGTTAATCATTTCCCATGTCCTCTTACCATTATCAGTAGAAAGAAAAAAATAAAAAGTCTTTAGAAGCACAGCACATGTGGCACTCTGTGAGGCACTTTGTAGATGCTCCCGCATTAGACTGAACCAGATTCACATGCAAGTACTCATGAGCACAGGTGCATGTGTGTGTGTATTTATGTGTGTATGAACAGATTTTTTTTTAAAAAGATAGGCTAATAGTCTAGATGAGCAGAAAAAGAGAAGATTGTTTATTCCCTAAATATTTCATATGTGATCATTTCAAATAACAAACTCCCCTGTGTGGTCTTTAAAAATGAGATTTAATTTGTCCCTCTCTAAAAATACTTATAATGATTTATTTTGCCAAGGTGTTGACTGCAAATGCAAGTCTGTTTGTAGAAGAAGTTCCCTGACCCTTGAAAGCAATTTTATGAAATATAATTGTAGCAAAACAAACAAATAAAAATCCGAGAGAAGAATAAAGGGAGGGGTCTGGACCTCAATCTACTAAGCTTGATGAGATTTGTCCAGAGGAAAGCAAATGAAAGCTGTCATTAGGGAAAAAGAGATAATCTGGTGGCCTTGGGAAGGGCGTTTACTCCTCTCTAGGGGAGGAAGATGAGTAAATAATAGACAGGGGCAGATGGAAGGGGGGAAGGGTACTCTAGGCAAACATGCAGCTGTGGCCACGTACTAGTATGGTGTGTTAGGACAGCTGATTGATGCTGCTGTGACAAACTCCTGGCTTAGAGGCGTGTTAGCCTTGCCTGTGATTAGATCCAAGGGCCATTATCACCTGAGTACACTATAGTTAAGAATCAGCTGATGAATTTGTTACCACCCCATCCACTTGATCAGTAGGTCTGGAGTGGGCCCAGGGATTAACAGTTTAACAACTCCCCAGGTGAATTTCTTGTTGGTGCCTGAAAGGAATAGAAGTATAAACAAGACTTGGAAATAACAAGAGGGTTGGCTGACGGCTTCAGTATTCCCTGAGGAAGAAAGAAGGAACTCTACATCACTGGGCACAATGGCACCTGTTAGGACAGGGGAGGCTGCAGCAACAATAGTGGTAAAGGAATTATGTCTTAGGAAGCAGACAGGGGTAGAAACTTCTGGAAATGGCACTGCACCCACAAAAGTCAGAGGCCCCTACAGACTGAAACTCCAAGAAGGTGGAAGTTGAGACAGTTTGGGATACTATTATTATGGCAAGTACTCAACAGAAATCGTTGAATTGAAGTGGAAAATAACCCGGAGACCTGGAAGCTGGAGGGAAATGGGAGCAGAGGGAGGAATTTGCTGGGGAGGGATGTTCCAACCATTCTGTGAGTAGAACAAGCCTTGGAATAACTGTTTAGTGCTCACCTCTATCAGCAAGCCTAGGTTGGCTAAGAGAATTCCTCTTCCCAAGGGCCAGAAGCACCAGATCATGCTCTGACTTTAAGAGAAAAATCTAAAAAGTGAGTTTTGCCGAATTGCTTGAATTGGCATAGTCCTGATATCAAGTTCCCTCAGCTGCTCTGGGACATCATCAACTCAGGGTCCAACAGAAACCTCCTATCCTGGCAATCAACAACTTGACTCAAAATTATCCCCTTTCTAATACTCACTTTTACCAAAGAACTTGACCACCCATATGGATGGTTTAAGGAAGTGAGTAATTCTGTCATCACCTGGTGGCCAATATATGATTCTATTAAAGATCGGAACCAAAGATACTCGAAAATATGACCACTGAACCAAAACATCTACTTGTTATCTGGTGAATTGCTATATGCACATGAGAGGATTGAGCAGGGTAGTACTAAGCTTCTGACGCTATCTTTGCAGAAACAATTTTTGCTTTTACAGCCCTGATATTTGTAAAAGCAGAGGTCATCCATTCTGCTGACCACGTAGTACATAGACGTTAGAGAGGTCGAATGGAAAAGACAAGGCCATCCCCTCTTAAACCACCCATAAATCCAGCCTTCGGCTCACATGATTACTTATTCCTCTCATTTGGGCTTGTTAAGTAATTACTACGTAAATTATTAGGATAATGTAATATGCATGACTTTAAGGAATGACAAATTGTAGCTAACTTTTTTTAATTTGTTGCCATAGTTACATTTCTAGAAATTCTAAATTGTTCTTCTCTTCCCATGTATAAATTACCACTACCCTGCTATTTGTTTAGCTTTGATTGGTGAGACTGTAATTGCATGTCGGCAAAGTGTCTACAAGTCTAGTATCAAAAGTCTCACCCTGATTTCTCCTTCAATGTTCAGTTCATTGTCTGGCTGAGTCAAGGGTCTGAGTGGCCTCCATCAGAGGTTGAGAAGGCCTTGAAAGATAAGTCAGGACCAGGCAGCCCATCTTCACCTAGTGGCACCTTAGTGACACTTTCTTCCCTTTGGCCACCCAATGGGCATTACTAACCAGAAGCAAGAGGGTATTGTGGAAACTCATCATCATCTACTCCCATGAAACCAAAGAAAGACTCTCTTCCACATTGGGTTAAGTCTTAAGGAAAGGTGCGAGTATCCTGTTTTGTTTTCCATAAAATATTAAAGGATGTGTTAGTGCCTGGAAGTTTGACCTACCTGAAGACACAGGGATTTGCTAGAATAGGGTTTTCTATCTGCTTGTGAATTGCAAGACTAATTTTTATCACCACACACCTTCTCTAGCTCATCTTTTAAAGGATGAGCAGAGATACATTGAGTATTACGGGGCAGCTGCAAACAAAACACAAGCAAGAATGAGAACGCTAATTTGCAATAGCAGAACTCCAGGTAAGAGACACTGGGAAGAGTAGAGTTTAAGGCAAAATACATTAAATAATGTAAAGTGACATTTTATTTGAGTCATATTTAAGCATAATATTCAATAACATCAGAATATATAAAACCACAGCTATCCGAAATAGAAAAACAAAATTACTAGGAAACAATTAGTGTGAGAGAAACCACAATTCCTTACATATCTCTGTGTTTTAATAATTATGGTTTTTTGAATACTAAACTAAAGATTGGACTTATCCATATCTATATCTGCTTATTTCCATCACATCTCTATGTATCTGTAAACCTTTCCTGTCTACAGAAAATTCACTTATTAAGCATCCGTGAAAGAGCTGGCCGTACACCAGGCCTTGAGGAAAACTTAATAAATTTCAAAAAGCTGAAATTGTAGGGTTCATATTTTCTGATCACAAAGCAAATAATAATAATGATTATAAATGCTTAAAATACCCACTTGCTTAGAAATTAAAACAAAAACTATAATAAGTTTTTGAGTCAAAGAGGAAATCAGAACCATAATTACAGGCCGTTTAAAAAATAATGACAATGAAACAATGCTTATCAGCTCCCACGGAACGCAGTTAAAGTAGAAGTGAGAGATAAATGTGCACTTGTGTGCACTAAAATTTTTAAACAAGAAAGGGTGTAAATAAACAAACTGCACATTCAACTCCAGAAATCAGAAACTCCCCTTCCAGGCAATGGGCCCCTCTGGGAGGGGAGGAGGGAAAGAGTGGGGGGTTGGGGTAGAATTTACCTACTTTTTGTAATTGGCTGCTGGGTCTGCCAAGATGGGGGCAGGGGGTGGGGAAAGCAGGTAGGAGGTAGGAAGGCTGTTTGCATAAAATCCCCCATCCTTTATGCTTGCCCACCAAAGCCCTGGCTTTTCCCCAACTTGTTTATTCAACTGAGATTTTATATCCTTTTTTCCTACTTTCCTACACATGTTCATATATAGCACAACAGCCTAGGGAGTGACTATTCAGAAGGGTCTTCCAATCTAGTTGCCCTAGATGTGTTCATAGTCTCATCGTAGAGCAACCTATAATTGCAATTAATAGCAGACACCTATGCAAGGCACAATTAACTTGAGGAAGGAGGCACTTATGTGCCATAAGCCTTTTGTAAGATGACAGATGGATTCAAGAAAAATGATACATGTGAAGTGCTGATCCATTCCACATGCTCAGTAAATATTAACTATGAGATCATTTGATTTCATTACATATATTTGTGCAGATAGAAAAACTGTAAAGCTCTTAGAGTTAATAATAGAGCTCAGTAAAGTGACCGAGTAAAAGGCAAATAAACACAAATAAATATAATTACTACATTCCATCAGTAAACTTAAAGCTGTCATGGGAAAATCCCACCTAGAAAAATTACGAAAGTGAAACAAAACAGAATAGAACAAAGCAAAAACAAGTAATTAACACGATAAGAAATGTAGAAGGCCCATGTGAAGGAAAATATAAAACTTCATGGAGAAAAATATTAATGAAAAAATGGAGACTCCTTGACAGTATATTTTAAAAATGTAAATTAGTCACAACTCAATATATACTTAAACATAATCAATAAGAATATTAAAGAGATTTTTTTTGGGAGGGGGAACTTTGGATCAAGTTCATCTGGAAAAAATAAAAAGATAAGATTATCCAACATCATTCGCCATTAGGCAAATGCAAATTAAAACTGCCACGGGATATTATTATACACCTGTTAGAACAGCTAAAATGAAAAGCAGTCATAGCAAATGGTGGGGAGAGTCAGACAAACTAGATCTCTCTTCCACTGCTGGTGGAGATGTAAAGTGGTACAGCCACAGTGGAAAACTGTTTGGCAGTTTTTTTTAGTAAAAGTAAAGAATCACTCTCCATAGTGTCAGCAATTGCACCCTTGGGCATTTATCCTAGAGAAATAAGAACTTAACATTCACACGAAAACTTGAACACAAATGTTCATAGCAGCTTTATTTGAAACAGCCCCAAACTGGAAACAATCCAAATGTCCTTCAATGGACGAATGGTTAAACAACTTCTGATACAATGGAATGCTGCTCAACAATAAAAAGAATGAACCACTGATACCCATGGAAACTTGGCTGCATCTCGAGGGCATTACGCTAAGCGAAAGAGTCAGTCTTAAAAGGTTCTATACTATATAATTTAATTTATGGAATAGTCTTCAAATGTCAAAACTATAGAAAAGATTAGTGGTTGCCAGGGGATAGTGGTGGGGACAAAGCAAAATAGAAAGTATGACATGCAGGAGGGACCTCCTTTATGGTACTAGAATGGCGTTGTATCCTGAGTGTGGCTGTGTTTACATGAATCTGTACAGGTGACAAAACTGTATAGAACGGCACACACACACAAATGAAGGCAGGCAAAAATGGTGAAAATGGAATAATGTTGGTAGCCTAGTTAACAGTGTTATACCAACGTCAGTGTTCTTGGTTAATATTGACCTTCAGTCATATAAAAAAGATAGGTGAAGGATTGGGTGAGACTTTATATACCATACGTACCATAACGTGTAACTTCCCCCACGACTACATTATTGCAAAATAAAAAGTTTTGAAACAATCAAGCAAAAAAACCAATCAGGAAAAAAAGAATCCCAAAGAATTATGAGATTCAAAAAATTAAGAAATCTAAAATAAGAGGACTGGTGTGTGATCCAGCGCATCCTGGCAAATACAGAACATACCATAAAGCCACATAGTGACAATGTGCTGTGGAGTTGTGAGTCACTGGACAGGTCAGGGAAACGGAGCAGAGAGCACTGAATCAGGTGCTGGTACATGTGGTGAAAGGGTGTCCAGGATGCAGCAGCCCATGTTAGAAATTTGGCTAATGCTTGTGAAACAAAATGTTTAGTCTTTACCTTATGCTATACTCCCAACTAAATTCCAGCTGTATTAAAGGATTGCAACTAAATCCCTTTGTAATAAAGTATCAAAAAAGAAAATAAATTCACGGTGAATTCATATAAGTTAATTGACTGAAATACAGGGAAAGAAAACCCTTTGTAATCACAAAATCTGTGGATCAGCTCATCACCAACTTCTGTCATGCAAACGTTATGAGCAACAAGAACAATAATACAAATATTAACGGGAAAGGGTCATTATCATTATTTTGTTTAGAAAGATCTTTTCAATCTATACAAAGCAGAACATCGCAGTGGAGAAATCTAAAAAGGACATAAACAGGCAATTAGTAAATAAAAACCAAATGATCAAAACTGTTCAACCTAATAACGAAAGAAAGGGATGAAAAATTAAAGGGATTAAAAATTTCGTTGAAATGAAACATAAAAGATCATTTCTCCTATTAGATGTATGAAGAAATAAATTATAGACCATAATGTTGGGAAGGGTACGACGAGAGTGCAGTTCTCCAAACAGCTGAGGAGAATATAAATTGATAGCGATTCTGAAAAGCTTTCTGGCAATATGTGTGATGATCTTTTAAATTGTTTATGTCCTTGGCACAGTGATTTAATGCTGAATAATCTATCTCAAGAAAATAATCAAAGAGGTGGACAAAGATGTATGAACAAAGCTATTCGTATTTCTCTATTATTAATAAGCTAGGAAAAAATTAGAGACTAAATGTCCAACAGTAGAAGAACTGTTCAACTGTGGCTTGTTCGTATAATAGGTACAGCTACCAAAGATCAGGTTTTTAATGATTGTGTAGTGATAGGGGAACACATTTGCATGGAAATAGGACACTTGCCACTCAGAATCAAGTCTCATATATTTGCATAGAACCCACATGTCCTATACTTTAAGTCATCTCTAGATCACTTATAACACTAAGACAGTGTAAATGCTATATAAATAGTTATTGCATTACGTTTCGACCTGTATTATTTTTAATCATGTCATTATTTACTTACTTTTGACTATTTTCTTAATGGTAAATGTCTGCATTTACTTTTAAAAGCTTAGCTCTTACTAAGCATTTTTGAATAAAAGCTAATAAGAATCATTTGCCACACAGGCATTATATAACTTAAATTTAAGCCAATGTTGAAAGTTAAAAACTGGAAAAAATATAAAACAAAACACTGCTATGAGTTAATTAAACTGTTTTCTATCATTGAATAGACCACATTGAGAATGACACAAGCGTATTGAATATAACCCCTCAGAATCTTTCAGGATTTAATCTGAAAGACTAGTGTTAAGAATGACATGCAATTTGTGACTTCCTTTACTAGTTTTGATCTGAAGTTATGGAGGGCTGAGTAAACACGACAGAAACAAGACATAAAATGTCAAACGAGGATACATGCAAATGTATATCCTCCCTCCATACACATACTGCTATGTTCCAAAGGTTTGTGTCTCCCCCCCACCCAAAGTTACACGTTAAACTTTAATTCTCAGTGTAATGGTATTAAGAGGTGAGGCTTTTGGGAGATGACTAGGCTATAAAGGCTCCACCCTCATAAATGGTATTAGTGCCCTTATAAGACAAACCCCTTCTGCCACCTGAGAATACAGCAAGAAGTTGCCATTTATGAAGCAGAGAGTAAGTTCTCACCTGACACTGAGTCTGCTGGTGCCTTGATCTTGGACTTCCCAGTAGCCAGTGAGCAATAAATTCCTGTTGATTATAAGCTGCCTGGTCTCAGGTATGTTGTTATAGGGGCCCAAATGGGCTAAAGCACATACATACATATGCTCATCTGCCTACGCACACATGCTCACACAGACACCAGGCTTGAATAGAAAACATCGGAATATTTAGATTGAGGGTATTGCTCTGTGGCAGTGACTTTTTAATTTCTTCTTTTAAGTATTTTACTAATATTATAAAATAAGAATAATTATCCTCCCAATTAGAAGGAGAAGCAGGCGTTCTTTAACTGCATGAACAATGACCAAGGAAGATCGCAAGCTTGTTGGGTCAGATTTAGAACAAAATTAATTAAAAATAGATTCAGTCTGCATGTACTGATCAATTCCTGCATGCCGTATCTTGGGCTAAGGCCTCTTCTCTAACATACCCATTTCCCATTCTGATCTGCAAGGAAGGTACTTCCCCTGATGTATGTAACATAAATACAATTTCAGGTAGGTTAAGCGGCCTACTCATTATACCCAGTAGGTAGGTGAGAAAGCAGGAACCTGACCGTGTTGTGTTAATTCTGGTGCCCTTCCCACCACAGCATGACTCTTTCCTCAGATGTTTGCTCAGGCACATGTGGTCCTGTTACAGCTGGCATGCCTCAACCCAGTGGACAGGAGTGAAATTATTAGCTCCATTAAAAAGAAAAGGTGGTTTGATGAAAACTTTACTACCAGAAATAAACAAAGTGTTTAGAGCCCAGTCTTGCAGACATACACGAACTTGGAAGCATCAATCTTACTGATGATTTGTAAAAGCAGCATCAGTTTAAGCCTTTATCCTTCTGCTGCTTTGGTCTATAAAAACAAAGCCAGAACTCAGCCATGGCCAGGAACAGGGCAGTGCGGTAGGTCTGGCATTCCTACAAAATGCAGCCATGGGTATTGGGAGTGTCAGACCAAAAGGGCAAAGGCATTTGTCGTTTCTTCTTGTGCCTAAACTGATCCTCCTTTGCCCCTGACAGTCAGTGCTTTCCAGTTGTATTTTCTCTATGTTCACCTCTGTCCTGAACCTGTGTCACTATGGCCCTCAAGGAGGGAGACACATGCCCTGCAAAGGATATGGCACATAGAAGAAAAGAAGGGCTGGCAAGACATCAACGTGAACTTCTCTCAAACATTAATGCCTGGGGGAAATAACCCAGTAGAATACCTTGGTTTGGGGGAGCAAGAGATTTGGTGTGGTGGTTTGAAAACTATGTCTGCAAAGTTTACGCCATGCTTCCTATAAAGAGGAGGGGTTTTTGTCTGCTCCCCTCGAACTTGGGCAGGCATTGATGATTACACCTGTGAACAGAATGTGGCAGAGTGATGCTGCTTCATGTGATAGACTGAGTTAGATAAGGTCAAATATCTCCTGCAAAGCTTCTTGGCATATTTGCTTTGAAGTCCTGAGCTTCCATGGAAGAGATCAGGCTGGAGAGCCCATGTGAAGTGATGAGAAAGAGAGAGGAAAATGGGGGGAGAGAGAGAGAGAGACTGACCCAGCGTGAACATAGTCTGACTGCAACCTCAGGGGAAAACCATCTAGCTGAGCCCAGCCAACTCTTAGAACTATAAGTGATCATAAGAAAATAATTGCTCTTGTTTTTCTGCCAGTAAGGTCTGGGGTTATTTGTTACACAGCAAGAGATAACTGAAACATCTGGATTCTGCCACCTGCAAACACTGGGAGATAACCAAGCCACTGTTCTCTGCCAACTCTCTTTCTTCATTTGTAAAATGCAAATGACAATGTTATCTCCCATTAAATATTGTTCTGAATTGTGTATGAGCTCATGTGTGTGGAATCTTTGGTAAACTATAGGAACCTCAGCTAATGTTGACAGTTATTAGGAACTGCACCTCTTCTTGGGAAAGCATATCCCCAGTGGAACGCCAGGAAAAAGGGCTGGCTGGGCCATGGAGCATGTTTAAGAGCTTCCTTATGAATTCACATCAATACCTACCTCACTGGCACAAAGCAGAGCTTCCCTGACAGCATTATGCTAGGAGAATATTAATTTCAATTTTCAGAAAGAACATAATCTGTGTAATTTCTAATAGAGTCCAGAGAAATGTGTCTGAAAACGTCTTGCTTCCCCAAGCAATTATGCTTTGGCTGACTTTAGCTCATTAAGTACCTTTCCTTCTCCTCTTATTCACTTATTTATGTTGAGGACCCACACTGAATGCAGTCTGCTCATCTTGGGTTGCTATGTGTTCAGGAACAGCAGAGGAACGGCAGCTCTGTGTGGCAGGTGGCTGCCCCTCTTAGGTGCGTTGTCTGCAGCAGGAACTTCCCAAGAGCTTTCTCATGTGTCTTCCCTGGAGGCCTTGTGTCTTCTCTCCCCTAGAGGTCAGCAGATGACTCAGGTGGGAGGGAAGCAGGCTCACAGAGAAGGTGGAAGCCTGCAGGGCTTTTGTAGGTGAATTGATGCGTTTCTGCTCAGCAGGTATTGATGCTTTTCTCCTCTCTCTTCTCCAGGCCTTGTAGCTACCTCCTCTGAGTCTAATGAGGGTGGCGAGGCCCTGACCCTGGTGTAATGCCAGCCCTTGGAGGGACAGACCCCGGCCTAATCAATCCCCTGTCTTTAGAATGATAATAATAGAGAAATACAAATTCATCAGGCTAGTGGTCAAAGACACAGGCTTTTTTTCCCCTGAATGTGGTGTATACATTTCAAGTGTTTGGCAGATGCTATTTGCAAAATGAGGCTGGAAGCTGTAGTGTAGTAGCTGCCTATTAACCCACTGTCAAAGATAAACGTTTTTCCTTCTATTTTTCATTCCATAGGTTTTTTGTCACCGGATCCTAGAAGGGGATTAGCATTCTTTTGCCATCCTCTGTATTTTCCCTCCCTCTCCCCACCCTCTTTTCTGGCCCTTTTTCTCTGCATCCCAAGATTATCTGCTTTTAACAAGGATTTGACTCCAGCAGAAGCCTGGAGAGTGCAGAATGAGCTCCCTGACCAGCCCCATGTTTTGCCCAATGATAAGTGACATCCACAGCCATCTGTCCTGGTCAAAATGAACTTTAATTCAAATTTCTTCCCATCCTTTATGTTTGTCAAAATTAACAACAACGTCATTATCAGTCATAACTTGTAGTGAGTGTAAATCAACTAAATTCCTTCTTTCAAAAAAACCAGGTGACGGTTCTATTTCAGGTTCCTTTTATTCTCTGTGTCCTTCTTTCTCCCTCCACTTGGCCTCCTTCCCTCCTATTCCAAAATCTCCCAAAGCACACAAATATATGTGGGTATGAACTGAAATGTTTTGAACTGAATACATTCAGAGACTTTCTAGAGCAATCAAGCCTATTATTCTTTGCTTAGTTCTAGGATAGTGCAGTTGTTCAAAAAATATTTTGAAAGCCTTTGGGACAGGAACCTTGTATGTTTTCATCAATGCTGTATTTCTGGGCTCTAGCATAGTGCTCGGAGCCTATTACTTGAATGGCTGGCTGGATCGCCAATATTCTACTTCTGCAACAACCTGTTCCCTTATGGCAACATCGCTGGTATTGCCTGAAACCCGCTGGAGAGGCAGCAAGGCCTGGGTGGTAGAGAGATGGATCTGGAAGTCAACTGCCTTGGGCTTGAAACCCAGTTCTATTGCTTACTAGCTGGGTGATCTTGGGGAAGGTCCTTAACTCCTGTGTGTTTCAGTGGCCTTTTAAGTAAAAAGTGAAAAATAGTGTGTACATCATTGCTGTGGTGGGGACTTACAAGGAGCTCATGGTGTGGGTTGGAGAAAGATCTCTCACACCAGGCATAGAACAGTAAGTAGTAAAAAGTTTATTTTACTTTTTTCCCATGAAGGAGAGAGAGAGAGAAAGAGCCAGTGAGGAAAGGAGGGAGTAACTAGGGCACACGAATGAAGGAGTGGAAGGGTCTGAGGAGAAGCAGCTGGTGTTTTAAAGGGCAAAAGTGGCTTTCCTCCTGTGCTTCAGTGGACTGTAGCTGCTGCAGGTGCCCTTTGTGTTTTCTCTGTGCTTATCAGAGTCCTTAGAATCTGGTCCTGGCAGGAACTGAGGCAAGGGCAGAGTAGGGAGCTTGCACCCCTGCTGTTTGTGGGCTCCTCAGGGCTGAGAAACAAGCTCTTAGAGAGAACAAGTGAGGCCACAGGTGTTTCAAAGGGCACTTATGCTGTGAGTTTTTCTTCAGAGGGGCAATTGTGTATTGTGTTTATTCCTTTTGCTTCCTATTTGTTTTTGTTCTTCTGTTAGATAGCTCGTTAGTAAGGCCACCTTCCATCATGATGCACTATGGACGTTAACAGGGCTCGTGCACATAAACCATGAAAGAATTGATGCCATCCCAGGGTACACAAAAACTCCACAGACCAGATGGTCCATTCAGTGGCTCCCCAGCTGTACCTATTCGTGGGTTCTCTTTCTTCAGCCAAAACCAACTCCTTCCACCTCACCTACGGGTCCTAGTTCTTCCTCTGGAGCCACACAGAGTAAGTCCTAACTGCTTTTTCTTGAAAAACCCCTTCAGATAACAGAAGGAATCTAATAGGACTCAACGTGATGGGTTGAATGTGTCATTGTCAAAGATATATTGAAATCCTACCCTGCAGTAGGGAGATAGAGTTGTTGCAGATATAATTAATTAAGATGAGCATATTCTAGAGGAGGGCGGGCCCCTAATCCAATGTGAGTGGTGTCCTTGTGGAAAAGGAGAGATGATGGAAGAAAGACCCCCAGCAGGAAAGCCATGGAAGACAGGGAGGCGGGGTGGAGTGATCTATCTGCAACCTAAACACAAAGAGTTGGGGCTCCCAGAGTGGAAGGAGGAGGGCATGTTTTCCCCTAGAGGCTCTGGAGGGTGGACACCTGGCCAGCACTTTGGTTTTGGTTCCCTGGCCTCTGGAACTGTGAGAGAATGATTTTTGTTGTGTTGAGCCTCCTGATTTGTGCTGCTTTGTTACAGCAAGCAGCCCCAGGAGTCTTCTACAGAAGACTGCTCACCTCAGATCCTTTAACCACCTTTAACTTTTTTAAAAAATTAAAGCATAACACACAAGACCTCACATGCTTTTTATGTGGCTTAATAGATTACATCTGCATACCAGTCTTTACTTTCTGGGTCTTCTGAAGTTTCAGAAGACAGTGTCTTTCTGCAATGGATGTCCTGGCTGAGTCCTGGGGACAGGAAGAGTGGACACTACAGAGTCACAAAGCCGTCTCAGCCTGGTCAGTATAGCAGCATCCCAGGGATCCCTGCTCAGGCCTGCAGAAGTGAGGCAGAACATTCTAGAACGTGGCTCTATACCTCTTGGGCTCCAGAAAAGCCACCAGGAAAAAGAATGGCCTAGGGGTCCTCAAACTTTTTAAACAGGGGGACAGTTCACTGTCCCTCAGACTGTTGGAGGGCTGGACTGCAGGCCCTGGGAAAAGTCGGCTGCTAAGCAGGATAGGCAGCGGTGGCAAAAACACTGGTCGGGCTGGATAAATGTCCTTGGCAGATCGCATGTGGCCCGTGGGCCATAGTTTGAGGACCCCTGGAGGATGGGTGATTCTCAGCCTCTTCAGATCCAGTGTTGGGGTGTAACTATGGGTGTGGGCAGTGGGGAGTCACATCTCTCTTCTTTCCTTTTGTAGTTAGGGAGTCCACTTGGAGGAAGTGAGGGACTAGGGGACTTTGCAGGTGCTGTGAGGTCAGGGCAGAGCTGGCTAGGACCCTTGGCTAGGCAGAGGGCCCAATGGTCCAATCCATCTCACTCAGAAGGCTGCTTTGTGGGCCACTCTCTCCCAGTTTGAGGGCTAGAAATCAATAAATACTTCTTTATGGGGAACTTACATTGAGGGACAAAGCAGATCAGCTAATAATCTAAAAAGAGGTTACAATGAAAGGGATTAATGCTTGGTTTTGAGGGCTTCTGTTCCCCTGAGTATGATCTGTGAATCAGCCATCTCCTGTGCCAATGATAGGCAATGGGGGACAGAATCATAGCCTGCAGGTGGGATCTGAATGAACGCTCCAGCCCCAGAATCTCTTGGGTATTTGAAAAGCAACTTCATTCCATATAGCATACATGAGGGGTGGGAGACATTCTGCCGAGAAGTCCCTCTTGATTAGAGATAGAAAGAGGCTACAGAGAAGTAAGAGAAAAGTCTGACTTCCTAGATAAGAAAGAGAAAAAGGGCCCTGAAGCAAACAGACAGTTTTGATAGTGACTCAGTTAACTAAGTCCATACATACAATTTCCAGCTTGGGATACACAGTGGAATAATGGTCACAGTTATAGAGCAATGCACAGCACAAAAGCCACAAACATCACAAGACTAATAGGCACCACTATACAGTTATTAGGAAAATAACAGGCAGAAATTATTGTTAAAATGTGAAGGAAAATGCATGCAGGTGGCAACTGTGGCAATCTGTGACCAATGAAAAGTAGATAAGAATACCCAAAGATCTAGGAGGACCAATGAAATGCTTTATAGATAATTGTAAGGGGAACTAAGATAAGGTACGCATACCTGTGTAACTCTTCAGGGGTGGTGTCTTCTCTCACTAGCAGGGGGCTCTTTTCTGCTCTCTCTGGAAAAGTCTATGCTTTACATAAACTTTGTTTCTGCTCTGCACTGGAAGAGTCCAGGCTACTTTCCTCTCCTTCCCCCTTTTCTTTGCTTTCACTTGCTGGTTCTGCTGAGTGACCATATCAGGTCTACAGAGTGTCTTGGAAACCCTCAACATCTTCTCTCTGTGTCAGACACCACACCAGAAGAGGGGTTCCCAAAGCTAGCAGACTTTCAGGACTGCCTGGGAGCTTATTAAAGATACAGATTCCTGGGCATGAGTAGAATCTATTGGGGTGGGGTCCTGGTCTTGTTGTATTTAGTAAACTTAATACATGCCTGCAGCCAGCCTGGTGCAGCTCTGCAGTTAGTTTTTCAAACGTGCCAGATAATGTGTTTTCCTATATATGATCTTATCCAAGAATGTAAACGGAACTGTGTGGATAGAGACAGCTATCTATAAAGGAATCTACAGGCTAAGAGAGCCCATGAAGAAGGGAAGGGGCATTCTGGGAGCAGAAGACAGCAGCAGAGGCAGAGTCTCAAGAACAAGAACTTGGTGTGGCACAAAGGAGGGCTTTGGGGCTGCAGAAGAAATCGAATGGCCTGTCAGTGTCCTGGTGCAAGGGCAAACCCCTGAGCCACCTGAGGATTGTACACCCACAGGACAAAGAATTGTTAATTGCTCTTGACCTTGATTGCTGAGCACTCTTCTCGGGTTATCTCTTCTTCAAACTGCATCCATCCTACCCACCATGTTTAATTCATCCCCTTTAATGGGTTTCTCCTTTTGTCATTCTCAAACCCACTCCAACCAGGTCTTCTGTGGGTGTCAGAGTTTTGCTGAATATTCACGCTGGTAAGGAAGGGTCTCCTCCTATAGTATATAGACTCTTAACAGCTTCCTGGCTTTTTGCAGAAAGAGCAGAGGGAAATCTCTCTTGATTTTACATAGAACTGTTTGACCTCTTTTCCTGAATTTCTAGGGCTTGGTTACATCCCTGCCCTTTGGGTGGGGGAGAGTCCCAACTTTTAGCCAAAATGGGCTCATTAAAACATTTCTTCCATTTTAAAAAATGGGATTCTTCCTAAGAGACATTCTGGTGACTAAGTTTTTTTATATTGTTATTTGTGAACAGATGATTTGCAGTATGTACCCTCTGAGAGGCGACTTCCAGGCTGAGACACTGTGGATGCTTGAAAGGGACTGATCATAGCACGCTGCACTCTAGGAGGATGGTCGGTCAGAGCTAGAGATGGGAAGAGAGATGGGAAGAGAGATGGAAGCATGGAGCAATGCCTTAATCAATTCCTGGTGAAAGGGCCAGACTAACTCCATTTTGTTGAGAGAGCCAGACTAACTCCATTTTGTTGCCCAAACCCATTCCTAGCTGTTTACTGCATTCCTTAACCTCTAGCTTACAGGGCCGCACCCTGCAGCTCTGCCACTCCATTCC
>CAUYQV010184048.1:0-15566 GCA_963574575.1 Galagoides demidoff
AAGATAATCTTTTTTTTTTTTTGAGACGGAGCCTCAAGCTATTCCCCTGGGTAGAGTGCCATGGCATCACAGCTCATAACAACCTCCAACTCCTGGGCTCAAGCGAGTCTCCTGCCTCCGCCTCCCAAGTAGCTGGGACCACAGGTGCCTGCCACAACACCTGGCCATTTTTTGGTTGCAGCCATCATTGTTGTTTGGTGGGCCGGGCTGGGGATTCGAACCTGCCACCTTAGGTGTGCATGGCTGGCGCCTTAGCCGATTGAGCCACAGGTGCCGAGCCCAGAAAGATAATCTTAATGAGAGGCTTTAAATGCCCAGGTTGAATATACTATACTATTGCTGTGGACTGAAACATCTGTGTCTCCTTAAAATTCGCATGTCGAAACCTAATCCTTAGTGTGATGGTATTTGGAGGTAGGCGCTTTGGGAGGTAATCAGGTCATGACATTGATCCCTCTTGAATGGGATTAGTGCCTTTACACACATTAGAAGAGACAGGAAAGAGCTTTCTTCTGTTTTCTCTTTTTGCCTCATGAGGCTACAATGAGAAGAGAGGAGGCCAGCCGTAGTGGCTCAGTCCTGTAACTTTAGCACTCTGGGAGGCTGAGACTGATGGATTGCTTGAGCTCAGGAGATTGAGACCAGCCTGAGCAAGAGGAAGACACTGTCTTTACTAAAAATAGAAAACTGGGGCGCACCTGTGGCTCAAAGGAGTAGGGCGCCGGCCCCATACACCAGAGGTGATGGGTTCAAACCCAGCCCCGGCCAAAAAAAACCCTGCAACATAAAAATAGAAAAACTAGCCAGGCATTGTGGCAGGTGTCTGTATTCCCAGCTACTGGGGAGGCTGAGGCAAGAGGATTGCTTGAGCCCAAGAGTCTGAGGTTGCAGTGAGCTATGACATCACAGCACTCTACTCAGGGCAACAGAGACCCTGTCTAAAAAAGATAAAAAAAGATTGACATCAGCAAACTGGGAATTCAAGTCTTCATCAGGTACCAGATCTGCCAGCACCTCGATCTTGGATTTCGCAGCCTCCCAGCCTCCAAATAAATAGTTGTTGAATAATCCGACCAGTTTATGGTATAGCTGTTACAATAGCCTGATATAAGACAACTTTATTTTGTAGAAAAAAATAATTTATTACCATACTTAAATATATTGGATTCACCTTGATTAAATGAAAGTTACAATCAGAAATAAATGTTTAATCGTAACCTTGATGGAAGCTAAGAAACTACAAATACTAATATTTCCAAGGTCATGACATTTGACAATGAAACTTAATTTATAGAAAGCTACATTTTTTAGAATGTTTGTTGTAGAACTCTGTGTTTTTTTAAAGTGGTAAACTGTTACTTGCCATATCTAGTTGATCTTATTCCTCATCAACTTGCCACCTAGGTCATTGCTTTATCAAGTCTGAGTAGTCTCAACCAGTATGGAAGACTGTAAAGATCTTTTAGAATTAGGGGGTGGCACCTGTGGCTCAGTGGGTAGGGCGTCCACCCCATATACCGAGGGTGGTGGGTTCGAACCTGGTCCCAGCCAACTAAAAACAGCAGTGACAACTACAACAAAACACCTGAGTGCTGTGGTGGGCACCTGTAGTCCCAGCTACTTGGGAGGCTGAGGCAAGAGAATTGCCTGAGCCCAAAAAGAGTTGGAGGTTGCTGTGAGCTGTGATGGCATTGCACTCAGTTACTGAGGGCGACAAAGTGAGACTCTGTCTCAAAAAAAAAAAAAGGAAAATGTATCTAAAGAAAGTCCTCCTTATTTATATAAGTAAAATAAGTGACTCTTAACAGAGACATTCTTTTTTTTGAGACAGAGTCTTACTATGTCACCCTTGGCAGAGTGCCGTGGCATCACATCTCAGAGCAACTCCAAACTCTTGGGCTTAAGCGATTCTCTTGCCTCAGTCTCCTGAGTAGCTGGGACTAGAGGTGCTTGCCACAACACCCGGCTATTTTTTTATTTTTGCAGCTGTTACTGTTGAGCAGGCCCAGGCTGGGTTCAAACCCACCAGTCCGAGTGTATGTGGCAGTGCTCTAGGCGCTGACCTACAGGCGCTAAGTCAACACAGACATTCTTAACTCCTTTAAGAATGAGTTAAGTAAGGCTCATGGACCATGGATTCCCTTGTACTCAGTAACTTACTGAGGCCTATTCAGAATTATTCTCAGAATTTTTAAAAATAAATACATAAAATTAAACATATAACATTATAAGGGAACCAAATTATATTGCAATACACTTCTATCCAGAGACTTTTTGAAGGGGTAGTATATCTTTGGACAAGATTAACTTTAAAACTAAACGAAGTATATCTCAGTATCTCTTTGCTTTGAATTTTAATCTTCAAGATTAAATTATTGGAATAGTGATTATTATATAGTACCATCAGGAATCAGTATGTCCACATACTGGGACACAACCACAAGAGGGACTCTGCCTAACCAATTCAAATATTGTGACATGGTTGTTTGTACCCTCACATTAGCCTGAAAAACAGCAACAACAACAACAACAACAAACAATTAGGAATCAGTATGTCACTCTTTTTGTTACAAAGGTATTCAGGACACCATATGGGCCTACCTTACATACTAGCATCATACCATTTCAAGTATAAAAATAACATTATGCTCAGCTTAGCTATCTTAAAGCAATCTTAGATTTGATTTCAAGAAATTAAATTTCAGAAATACTAAAGGCAACAAGATGCAGGTATACATATTTTCTTAAGATTAGCATCTAAATTCTGAACTGTTTCAAACATTTAATTTCCTAATTCTTTTAGAGAATTTGATTGAACTGATTGTGTCTAGTGATATGAGTTGTCATTTATATGGAAAACAAAGAAGTTTCAACAATGTATTATATTCCCTTTCTAGAAGACAGGAATATAAAGAAAATACTGTCATACCTACTGTGATAGACTAATGAGAAAAAAATGACACTATTTCAATGTTTTCTTTTTAATATGGCAAAAAAATCTGCAATTGATTATGATATTAAACATAAGAAAGTAATATGTTAAAGGTTCTGCTCTTGAACATGGGTACCATAATATTAAAAAAAAAACAAACCCTAGACTTTATCTTTTAAGCCAGTAGTAGATTGGCAGAAAAACTGAGCAGAAAGCACAGAGGTCCTATAGACCCTCTGCAGCAGCCATGCACAGTCTCCCCCACTGTCAACATCTTACACCAGAGTGGTACAGTAGTACATTTATTGCAACTGATGAACCTACACTGACACATCATTATCATCCAAAGTCCATAGGTTTACCTTAGTGTTCACTCTTGGTGTTTTTGTACATTCTATTATACGGGTGTCTTAAAAATCTCCCCTAAAGTTGCCATACATAGGGAAACCAGGAAATTGTAGCTCAATGTACCTTTACTTACATAAATATTCACTGCAAAATTTTACAAAGAGGTAGCCAACACGCAGAGAATAGTTTTTAAAATTTTTTGATGAATATTTGTAACTATAGGTGTGTTTTGCTACAATTTCCCAGTTTCCCTATGTATGGCCTCTTTAGGGAAACCCTATAGTATCAAATAGAATAATTTCACTGTCCTAACATTCTCTATACTCTGCTTTCCACCCTAACAACTGATCTTTTGACCATCTCTTTTACACAATGTCATATAGTTGGAATCATATTGTATGTAACCTTTTAAGATTGTTCCTCCACTTTCAGAATGGCTCTTTCAATTGGTAATATGCATTTAATGTTTCTCCATGTCTTTTCCTGGCTTTTTAGCTCATTTATTTTTAGTGCTGAGTAATTTTCCATTTTCTAGATGTACTACAGGTTATTCATTCACCTACTGATTGCTTTTAAGGTCTGGAATTTTTGAGTACACTGCTATAAACTGTGTGTAGGTTTTTGTGTGGACATGAGTTTTCAACTCATTTGTTTAAAATAATGAGCATGACTGCTAGTTTAGTTTTGTAAGAAACTGCCAAACTGTCTTCCAAAGGGACTGTACCATTTGGCATTCCCACCAGCAAGGAATGAGAGTCCTGGTTGTCCCCATATCCTTGCCAGCATTTGGTGGTGTTAGCATTCTGTATTTTGACCATTCTAATAGGTGTGTAGTGGTATCTCACTGCTTAAATTTGTAATTCCCTAATGATGTGATGTTAAATATCTTTTATTTGACTACTGTGTATCTTTTTTGGTAAGGTATTGGTTCAGATCTTTTGCGCATATTTTAGCTAGACTATTTTCTTATTGTTGTGTTTTCAGAGTTGTATTTGTATAACATTTGTGTATCAGATGTTTTTTGCAAATATTTTCTCCCTGTCTGTGGCTTTGTCTTCTTATTCTTTTTTTTTTTTTTTTAATTTTCAGGTTAATTTGAGGGCACAAAGAAATAGGTTGCAATGTTTGCACTGGTTAGAGTCCCTCTTATAGAGTCCCTGCCCCCAAAAGGTATACCACACACCTGACATTATGCCAATTAAGTGGGAGCACACCCCTCTCCCTCCTCCCTCATTCCCCCTATGTCCACCTTGAATTGAATTTCTTCTCTAATGTGGGTGTGTATTAGATAATCTACTGGCTTCATTTTAGTATTGGATACATTGGATACTTGCTTCTCTATTCTTGTGATCGTTTAACTAAGAAAAATATGTTTCAACACCATCCAGGTTAGTACAAAAGACTTCATCAGTTGCTGAATAGATGTATTCCATGGTATACATATACCACAGCTTGTTAATCCATTCCTGGGTTGGTGGGTATTTATATTGTTTCCACATCTTGGCAAGTGTAAATTGATCTGTGATAAACAGTTTTGTGCAAATGTCCTTATGGTAATTTTTTTTTTCCTTCTGGATAGATGCCCAGTAATCAGATTGTGGAATCAGATAGGAGGTCTAATTTGAGTTCTTTGAGGATTCTCCATACTTCTTTCCAAAAAGTCTGTATTAGTTTGCAGTCCCACCAGCAGTGTAAAAGTGTTCCCCTCTCTTCACATCCATGCTGGCATCTGCAACTTTATAGACTTTGTGATGTGGGCTATTCTCACCGGGATTAAGTGAAATCTCAGGGTGGTTTTGATTTGCATTTCTCTGAAGATTAAGGACAATTAGAATTTTTTCATGTTTGTTAGCCATTCATATGTCTTACTACAAGGAAGGTTCTGTTTATGTTATCTTGCCCAGTGATAGATGGGATTGTTTGGTCTTTTTTTGTTGATTAATTTGAGCTCTCTGTAGAGTCTAGTTATTAACCTTTTATCAGATTGATATCCTGCAAATTATCTTTTCCCATTCTGAAGGTTGTCTTTTTGCTTTAATTGTTGTGTCTGTAGCTTTACAGAAGCTTTTCAGCTTAAGTCCTATTTGTTTATTTTTGTTGTTGTAACTGCCACTGAAGTCTTCTTCATAAAAGAAGACATCCTCAAGAGTTTTTCCTACACTTTCTTCTAGGTTTTTTTTTTTTAAAATCATTTTATGTCTTAGATTTAAATCTTTTATCCATCTTGAGTCAATTTTTGTGAGTGGTGAAAGGTGCAGGTCCAGTTTCAGTCTTTTACACGTGGTTATCCAGCTCCCCCATCACCATTTATTGAATGGGGGTGTTATTTTCCCCAGTATATACTTTTATTTGGTTTATCAAAGATTATAAAGCTATAAGAGATTGGTTTCATCTCTTGATTTTCTTTTTGGTTTCATATGTCTATGTCTCTATTTTTAATGCCAATTCCATGCTGTTTTGATCACGGTGGACTCATAATATAGCCTGAAGTCTAGTAGAGTGATGTCTCTGGCTTTGTTTTTATTACTAAAAATTGTCTTGGGTTATATGGGTTTTTTTCTGGGTCCCTACAAAATGAAGAACTATTTTTTCCATTTCTTAGAAGTCTGAGTTGGTATTTTAAAGAGGATTGCATTGAATCTGTAGACTGCTTTGAGGAGTATAGACATTTTAACCATGTTGATCCTTGGTTGACACTAGCCAAGAGCATCGTACGTATATTCTTTCATTTGTTAATGTCTTCTGGTGTATCTTTTCTTAGGGTTTCATAATTCTCTTTGTGAGGTCCTTCACCTCTTTTGTTAGGTATATTTCTAGATATTTCATTTTCTTTGAAGCTACTGTGAAGCGAATTATATCTCTGATTAGCTTCTCAACTTGGCTGTTATTGGCATATATAGCTGATTTGTGGATATTGATTTCATACCCCAGACATTATTGCATTTCTTGATCACTTTCACAAGTCTTTTGGTCTCAGGGTTTTCTAAGTACAAGATCAGCAAAGAGAGTTTAACCTCCTTTGCCCCCATTTAGATGCCCTTTATATCTTTCTCAGGTATGACTACATTAGATAGACCTTCCAGCACTATGCTGAACAGCAGTGGCAATAGTAGACATCTTTGTCTGGTCCCAATTTGGTGTGGAAAAGCTTTCAGGTTTACTCCATTGAGTATGGGGTTAGCTGTGGGTTTCTCATAGTTGGCTTTAATCAGCTTAAGAAATGTGACACCTATGTCTATTTTCTTAATGTTCTTGTTAGAAAAGGATGCTGAATTTTATCAAATGCTTTTTCTGCATTTATTGAGAAGATCATATGGTCTTTGTTTTTGCTTCTATTGATATGGTGAATTACATTAATGGATTTGAGTATGTTAAACCTGCTTGCATCCCTGGAATGAAGCCTACTTGATTGTGACATATAGTTTTTTTATTTTTGGCTGGGGCTGGGTTTGAACCCACCATGTCCAGCATATGGGGCTGGCGCCCTACCCATTTGAGCCACAGCTGCCACCTACATATAATATTTTAATGTGTAGCTGCAATCTATTAGCCAAGATTGAGTATTTTTGCACTGATATTTATTAGTGAAACTGGTCTGTAGTTCTTTTCCTGGTTTTGAATTAGGGTGATGTTTGCTTCATAGAATGTGTTGGGGAGTGTTCCTTCCTTCTCAGTGTTTTGGAATAGGTTCTGAAGTATAAGTACAAGCTCATCTTTGAAGATTTGATAGAATTCTGGTGTAATCCATCTGGACTAGGACTTTTTTTGTTGAAAGCTTTATTATTATTTCTTCAATCTCAGTGCTTGATATTGATCTATGCAAGTATCTATTTCTTAATGGTTAAGTCAAGGGAGATGGTGTGATTTGAGATATTGGTTCATTTCCTCCACATTGTTCAATTTCTAGGCATAGAGTTTTTTGTAGTAGTCAGAAATAATCTCCTGTATCTCTGTGGTATCAGTTGTTATTTCTTGATTTCTGATTGAGGTTATTAAAGATTTAACTTTTCTGTTTTTAGCTAATCTGGCTAATGGTTTATTGATTTTATTTACTTTTTGAAGAACCAGCTTTTTGTTTCTTTAATTTTCTGAATGATTCTTTTGTTTTGAATTTCATTTAATTCTGATTTAATTTTGGTTATTTATTTTCTTCTGCTAGGTTTGGGATTGGATTGCTCTTCCTTTTCCATTTCTTTAAGATCATTCATTAGATTGCTGATGTGCTCTCTTTCTGTTTTTTTGGATGCAGGCATCTAAAAATTTCCTTTTGCTTTTGCAGTGTTCCCAGAACACTGGCTTGTATCTTCATTGTTGTTATGTTCAAAGAGGTTAATGATTTCCTTCTTTATCTTTTCCTTGACCCAACTGTCATTCAGCATAAGGTTGTTTAATTTCCATGCCTTTGTGAGAAGATGAAAATTTTTGCTGGAGCTGAGTTTCACCTTTATTGCCTTGTGGTCTGAGAAGGTATAAGGTATAATTTTAATTATTTTTATTTTGTTGAGGTTTGTGTCCTAGAATATTTTGGTGACTATTCATTTTGGTGACTCTTCCATGGGCTGAGCAGAGAGATGTATATTCCTCAGCTTTGGGAGGGTATATATTATATGTATCTATTAAGCCCAGTTGTTCTAGGGTCACATTTAAGTCCCTTGTACCTTTGTTTAGTTTCTGGTCAAAGGATTTGTGCAGCTCTGTAAGAGGGGTGTTAAAGTTCCCAGCTATTGTGGTGTTATAGGATATCATGTTGCTCTGACCAATTAACATCTATTTCATAAATCTGGGACCATTTAAGTTTGATACATAAATATTTAGAACTGAAATGTCTTCTTGTTGTATTGTTCCCTTGACCAGTGTGAAGTGGCCATCTTTATCTTTCTTGACTTTTGTTGCTTTAAATCCTCTTGTATCTGAAAATACAATTGTGACTCCTCCTTTGATTTCCCTTTGTCTGAAACATTGTTTTCCAACTTTTCACCCTAAGTCTTGTTTTGTCCTTCAAGGCTAGGTGCATTTCCTGGAGACAGCATATATATAGCCTGTGCTTTTTTAATCCAAATAGCCAACCTGCATCTCTTCAGTGGGGAATTCAAGGCATTTATATTTATTGAGAGAACTGATAAGTGTGGTAGAGTTCTATCCATCTCATTAGGGGACTGTCCATTGTTTAGTTTTATTCTTTGCCTTATTGTGGAAGCTAGATTTTGTCCTTTACCTTCTGGGTGCTTATTTTGCTGATGATCCATTGTGATGGTCAATGTGGATAATAGGTCTAAGTATTTCTTGTAGCGATGGTCTTGTAACAAATTTCCTCAATGTCTGCATATTACTAAAAGTTTGATTTTTCAATTTTAAAGCTTCGCTTAGCAGGATATAGAATTCTGGGCTGCAAATTGTCCTGTTTAAGAAGATTAAAAGTGCTCATCATCCCTTATCATCAGAGAAATGCAAATCAAAACTACCCTATGGTATAACCCAGTGAGAATGGCCCACATCATAAAGTCTCAAAGCTGAAGATGCTGGTATGACAGTGGAGAGAAGGGAACACTTTTACACTGCTGGTGGGACTGCAAACTAATACAGCCTTTTTAGAAGGAAGAATGAAGAATCCTCAAGAACTCAAATTAGACCTTTTATTTGATCCTGCAATCCCATTACTGGGTATCTACCTAGGGAAAAAAAAATCCTTTTTATCATAAGAACGTTTGCACTAGACTGTTTATCACAGCTCAGTTTACAATTGCCAAAATGTGGAAACAACCTAAATCCCACCAACCCAGGAATGGATTAACAAGCTATGGTATATGTATGCCACGGAATACTATTCACCCATTAAAAGAGACAGAAAGTTTATATCTTTTGTATTAACCTGGACTGATGTGTAAGACATTCTTCTTAGTAAAGCATCACAAGAATGGAGAAACAAAAATCCAGTGTACTCAATTCTAATATGAAGGCAGTAGATGACCTAATACATAGTGAGTCAGAGGGAAATGAGGGGAGGAGGGATGGGGAGGGGTGTGTTGGCACAGCTCTTGGGGGTGGGACACAATTATAAGAGGGGCTTTATCTAAATGCAATCAGTGTAACCTAATTCTTTGTACCCTCAATGAATCCCAAACAGTAAACAAGTGTTAAAATAAAAAAAAATTAAAAAATATATTTCTTCTAATGTAGTTTTCTGTAGAAAAACTAACTCAAATTGATAGAATCTCATCTTACTGAGTAATGAAAGAGTGAGAAGAAAATTACTGCCTTAGTAATGTAAAGATACACTAGACAGACAGCTAGACTTTCCCTGGAGCTTCATGGCTCTAGAGCTTCCCATAGCTTCCTTATGGGCCTCTTCCACGGCAGCTAAAACTAAAGCACTTCATGCTTAGTTGCTTCTGTTGTGAAGAAATCATACATCTATTATGGAAGTTTGGAAGAGAAGGAGAGGGAATGTCTGGCCAAAGGAGAGTCTGGATTTGGGGAAAAGAAGGACTTAAAGCAGGAATTGAAGCAGGAAATATTAATATATACCTCTGGAGAAGTGTTTGAAATTGAGAAGCACATCAGTGAGCAACAGGCAGAAGTACTGGCTGAATTTGAAAGAAGGAGGCAAGCCCAGCAAATCAATGTTTCCACAGATGACTCAGAGGTCAAGGCTTGCCTCAGAGCCTTGGGGGGAACCCATCACACTTTTTAGAGAGGGTCCAGCTGAAAGAAGAGAAAGGTTAAGAAATATCCTTTCAGTAGTTGGTACTGATGCCTTAAAAAAGACCAAGAGGGATGATGAGAAATCTAAGAAGTCCAAAGAAGAGTATCAGCAAACCCGGTATCCTGAAGGACCAAATAGCTTGAAAGTGGCTAGACTATGGATAGCTAATTATTCACTGCCCAGAGCAATAAAGCACTTGGAAGAGGCTCATATCCATAAAGAAATTCCTGAGACAACTAGAACCTCCCAGATACAGGAACTGTATAAATCTCTTTGAATGATTTCTGCAGTCAGATTGGAGATGATCAGTCTATCTCCTACTGTCACTTCAGTCCTAATTCCAAGATGTTGGCCACAGCTTGTTGGAGTGGTATTGCAAGCTCTGGTCTGTTCCTGATTGCAACCTCCTTCACACTCTTTGAGGCCGTAACACAAATATAGAAGCAATTGTATTCCATCCCAAATCCACTATCTCCTTGGACTGAAAAGATGTCAACCTGACTTCTTGTGCTGCTGATGGCTCTGTGAAGCTTTGGAGTCTTGATAATGATGAACCAGTGGCAGATATTGAAGGCCATACAGTGCGTGTGGCCCACATAATATGGCATCCAGCATGATGTTTCCTGGGCACTACTTGCTATGACCGTTCATGGTGCTTATGGGATTTGGAGGCTCAAAAAGAGATCCTGCATCAGGAAGGCCACAGCACGGGTGTGTAGGACATTGCCTTCCATCATGATGGCCCTTTGGCTAGCACTGGATGCATTTGGTTGAGTTTGGGACCTATGCACAAGATGTATCATGTTCCTAGCCATTGGAAGGAAATCTATGGAATAAATTTCTCCCCCAGTGGTTACCACATTGCAGCTGGCAGTGGTGACAACATGTGCAAAGTGTGGGACCTTTGTCAGTGACGTTGCATCTATACCATCCCTGCCCATAAGAACTTAGTGACTGGTGTCAGGTTTGAGCCCATCCTTGGGAACTTCTTGCCCACTGGTGCCTATGATAATACAGCCAAGATCTGGACCCAAGATCTGAACCCATCCAGGCTGGTGTCCACTGAAGACTCTGGTGGGTCATGAAGGCAAAGTGATGGGTCTAGACATTCCTTCCAATGGGTAGCTCATAGCCACTTGCTCATATGACAGAACCTTTAAGCTCTGGATGGCTGAATAGGCAAGACCATAGAAAGGGACTCTAACTTCATGCACTCCCTTAGGAGTCGTTTTCCTCAAAAGACAAGAAGTGGAGAATTTAGCTCTATCATGTTTTTTGTTAATTACCAGGTATAGAACCTCAATAGAATTGGATTTCCATGTCAGCTCCCACTCCAGGCAGGCAGCCAGTCCCTAAGTGATGGAGAACCAACCCCTTTCATGGTTGGAAATTTAATTTTCTGTGCCTTGCCACAAACTGTGTAGACATTTTATTAATCTTTCGTTTGAATGCCCTGTAACCTCCCTACAGCACTGAGGATTGTGACTGACTCTTTTTAATTCTTAGAACCTGGCTTGATATAACATAGTACATGCTTCCGAATTACATATGACCAAGAGCAAGATGGCTGAACTATATTCTGGAAACCCTCACATAAAGGAGCACATATCATCCCTCACTGTTTAAACAATGCCTGCCAGCAAGCACTTTTCCTCTCCCTTGGTAATGGAGGTGAAGCAGTAGACCACAGCTATGCTGATGGTTATGCAGTGAAGAAGATTTTACTTCTTTCTATTGATTTCACATGGAATGCCAGCTGCATCAGGAAGCCTCCGGGAAGGTGAACCTGAACATTTGCCTTGGCAGAAAATGTCTTCCATTTTGCTCTGAAGTTTGGCATCCTTCTTGTTATCCTAAAACAAGGCCATTGTGTTGGGAATTCAAAGAAATTTTTAGTAAACGTGATTTGTCTATTGTAAAAAAAGAAAAGATACACTAGACAGTCTTCCAAAGTGGAATTAGTGGGATGAAATTATTTCCAAGTTACGTGGTAAGTCTGAGGTAAAGTTATCTGTAAAATTTATATGAAAAAATGGATAAGGTCAAGAGAAAGAGAAATAAAAGTTAAGCATGAGTGTGAAGTCTGGAGATACTCTCTCAAAGATGCAGCAAGCTGATGGTTTTATTAGTTGTTTTAAAAATTTGCTTCTTTAAGGTAGGAAGTAATATGTAAGGAATAGCTAATGTCAGAATTTTTTTTGAGTGTGTGTCTCTTATGGTAATGTGTTTCTCAGATGCTTTATGATTTTTGCCATGAGATAATTTTCTCCTGTGTGTATTATCAAGATGGCTGGTAATAATTTGAGGGGTAGATAGTAGGCTAAAGTAAGCCACAGATCATGCCATGGCTTAAGGAATGGGTGTTGTCATGGCCTAGGGTAGCTATTCTCAACCCACAGGAATTGTATTAAAGGGCCACAGCATTAGGGAGGTTGAGAACCACTGGCCTAGGGCATAAAACCCCAGGCAGTATCTATACCAACCCAATTGTTGCCAGCTCACTAGGCAACTTTGCTTATTAGGGAGTTAAGTCTCTCTTCTTTCACAATGCTCTCTTTGACTATACCTAAGACTCATCATAGTGAAAGGATACTAACAATACAACTTTATGAATTTATTGTATTTATTCTTGTGACTAGAATATGATAGAAATTTGGAACATGGATGCCAGAAAAGAAATAGCTTCCTCTTAGTAAGGCACAAATTCCAAATAGTTTTATTTATATATAATATTTTTTAGACCTTATTTATGAAAGTCTCCGTTATGATCAATGTATTAAAGTCCTCTCTCAATGTATAAAAGTCCTCTTTTACCTGGTATTTGTGTTTTTCTTTTTTTTCTTAGATTTCCACTTACATATCAATTTATAGAATTTATTCATTTATTTATTTTTTAGACAGGGTTTTTCTCTATTGCCCAGGATGGAGTGCAGTACACATTCACAGCTCACTGCAGTCTCAAACTTCTGGGTCCAAGGGTTTCTCCCTCTCCAACCTCCCAGGTAGCTGGGACTCCATAGATGTACCACTATGCCTATTACTTTGTATTTTGATGCTGTATTATTAGACTTATTTATTCATTATAAATTTAATCTTTTATTACTAGAAACTGACCTTTTCTATCTTGTTTATTGCATTTTACTTAAAAATTAATTTTGTATTAATGTCATCCTATTTTTTTCCCTACTGTTGTTCACATTTGCCTGATTTATCTTTGTTGAAGCACTCAATCTGGTATTATTTGTGCTTTTAGAATTTTTATTTTTGCTAATCTATAGTTTTAAAAGTCAAATACTGATGAAGGGTGACAAAAAGTCCTCTGCCTCCTATCCTCACCTCTACTTCTGTCTCACACTTTATTTCCTTAGAGGTGGTTACATTCATCTTTTTGAGTTGCTTCTAGTATTTACTCCCATATTTCTATCTCTATTAGCTAAACAATTTTATTCATTATCCAGTGGAATTCTTATAAATTAGATGAAGCTTTTCACTCTTATATAACTCTTTTAACTCTCCACCTATCTTCTAAATTAACTTGCCTCAAAAATTTTTTTCCCCAAGAGACAGGGATCTTGATTTGTTGCCTAGGCTAGAGTGCAGTGGTGTGATCCTAGCTAACTGTAACCTTGAACTCCAGGGCTATATTCCCGTCCCAGCCTCCCAAGTAACTGGGTCTATAGGTGTGTGTCATCACCAGGCTAACTGAATTTTTTTTGTTTTTGTAAAGACAGGGTATTGCTATTGCTCAGTCTGGCCTCACACTCCTGGCCTCAAGTGATCCTCCCACCTTGGCCTCCCAAAATGCTAGGATTATCGGTGTGAGCTACGATGTCTGGCTTGCATCATAATTTTTACTTAAATTTATATTATTATGCCTATTTAAATACTGTTCACTAGTGGACCAAGTGGTATATTAAAATTACATTTTTTTTCTTGAACAAGTTTTTGTTTTTTATTAATTGTCTGATTTTTCCCTCATTCACTTAATTTTCTTTAAACCTATGGCTAAATCCCTTCATACTCTTCCACACCTTTACAATTTTCTATACAAATAAAAACTCTTTCCCACTTCTCTCCTGAAGAGAATCTTCCTAGAATCTTGCTCTAATCTTGAATAGTTGCTGTCTAAGTTAAATAAATAACCATCATCCTGAGACTTTCTCTTTTGATATCCTGGGAATTTCCTTTGCTTCTACCATGTGTTAGATTACCTTTTCTTGAATCCCATATCTTTTCTTGGTTTATTTTGTTTTTGTAAAATAAGTGCTCACTACCATCTTGAAAAAAGATGCAAATGAGGTAAATTTTTTGAGAATCTATTGTATGAAAATTTTTTTTTTGATTTATACTTATCTATTGTAGGATTTTAGGTTGAAATTATTCTTTAGAAATTTCAAAGCTATTCTACATTGTTTTCTAACTTCCAGTGTTGCTAATACTTTGTATGTTATCCATTCAAGTTCAATCAGTGATTTATTAGAAGACATTCCTTGTGGCCTGCCAAGTGGCTAAATATTATCTTGAATATCCGTATGTTTTCATGGATAGCTAAGTACACATAGGAATAAAATAAAATACACATTTAAAGGTGAACTCAAATTCTAATTCTCAGTTTCCACTACCTCAACTAATCCTTGTAAGAAGAATTTTAGACACCTGTATTAATGTAAAAATGGAAAAAAAATACTGTAAAAAAACAGCTTAGAATTCTTCATTCATACCCTTTACACCTTTGTATTTGGTATTTATCTTAAAAGCCTATTAGTTGTTATGCCCATATACACAAAGATTTTCCTTTTGTTCTTCCCTATAGCTTAATTCAGTGGGATGATTCTGATAATATGTGGTTTTGCTTTTTTAAAAAATTATTAAGTCATAACTGTGTACATTAATGCATTTATGGGGTAAAATGTGTTGATTGATATATAATGTAGAATACTTACATCTAACTGATTAACCTAACCATCTCCTTGCTTACTTGTTGTAGCAAAAACATTCATACTCTATTCTTAATAGCATAGAAATGTATCATTGCATTATGCACATTAGGTTGGCTCCTCCCAAAATCCCTCCCTCCTCCCGGCTTCCCGCCTCCACTCCTCTGTCTTTCCTCTTCCCTCCTTCTGGACTATAGCTATGTTTTACCATTCCTATGAATGTGTAGGTGATTATATACTTATTTTACAGTAGTATTGAATACACTGGATACTTTTTGTCCATTCTTGAGAAACTTTACTGAGAAGAATATATTCCAGCTCCATTCAGGTAAACATAAAAGATGTGAAGTCTCCATTTTTTTTTTTTAATGTCTGCACGGTACTCCAAGGTATACATATACCACAATTTGTTAATCCATTCATGGGTTAATGAGCACTTGGGTTGATTCCATGACTTGGCAATTATGAATTGGGCTGCAGTAAACATTCTGGTGCAAATGTCTTTGATGTAAAATGATTTTTGATCATCTGGGGATGATCAAACCCCCTACTAGGTATTAGGGGGATTGTAGGATCAAATGGTAGATCCACTTTTAGTTCCTTGAGTATTCTCCAAACTTCTTTCCAAAAAGGCCATATTAGCTTG
>CAUYQV010184055.1:0-11448 GCA_963574575.1 Galagoides demidoff
TTTTTTTAGACATTTATATTCTACATTTAGAAAGACTCACTTGTACCCCCATAGGATTAACCATAGACGTGGTCCCACCAGTCGCCCTCCCTCCCCTCCTTCTCCCCTTTCCCCATATTCTTGGGCTAAAATTGGGTTATAGCTACAATAATTTTTTTAAACTGACAATTTGGTTCATTGCTGAGTTTGGGGACTTCCATCCATCATGCAGTCTTCTTTTATAGAGAACGAGTCCTTTAAAGAGAGCAGGCCAATACAGTATTAAAAGCTTAGAAGCCGTTGAACAACAGCTTTTAGTTATCTGCAACTTCACACAGCCCATTTCAATTCTTCTGAAGACACCAGATGGTTTTGACCAAATTAAATTCTTTTATTGTCTCCCATATCTCAGTGAAGGGAATACAGGGATGAACTGTTCTATCTTTAAGACACATACTATAAAACCCAGCCGATCACTATAGCTACCGTGCTGATTATTTACTTGTGCTGTGGCAGATCCAAGCCAACCCTTCTATAAATTGGTCTGTGCTTCTGTAAACTACATTTCCCAAACTCTCTACTAGGTTCCTGAAGTGGCTGAGGCCTATCCGTTATATTTTTGAGATTCACTTGCCAGCTAGTATAGTGTTATTTTTTTTCTGACAATGAGAAGTCCTAAAAAATTAAAAGAGGGAGAAGGGAAAGTGTGTCCTTCCTGTTTGCAACTATTACAATTTTCTATAGGTTTATATTCTACTTTGCAGGGTAATATCTGTGTTAGCATTTTCCCCAAATTTCAGAAGATAATACCATAAAAAAAGTAGATGAAATGAGTCAGCCATGCTTGGAGATATTAAACAGAGAAAGGGGAAAGAGCTGTGTTCTGGGTAAGAAACACTCTGGGGGACCAGCCGCGAACTACTCAGCTTTTGTTTTAACTTGGCAACGTGTCTGGTATGCCTGAGTGGATCTGAGGCTCCAACTGTCAGTAAGACCACTGTTTAAAATTCTGAGGACTGAGTGGGTCTTCCATAGAGCCCACTACTGTACAGGGTAGGGGAAAGGTTGAGAGAGGGCAGCAATTCCATAAATAAATAAAAAGCAAATGGGGCTGATGATAATAAGATATTGAATGTTATTGGTTCTTGGAAACAAATTCCAAGTTGCTTTACTTAATTTCAAGTCATCTTAGACTTGGACTATTTGAATTAACTCCATAAGATTCCATCCAATTCCTCTTTAAAATCCTATTTTGTTACCAGAAATAGATTTCTAAAGTATGGATTTCTCCTTGTACCAAACTTCAAAACTTCTACTATTTCCTATGGCCCAGTCACACCCATATGAGTTATATGAACTGTAACAGGTTACAAATTTTTCACAGACAGTCAGGAAGCATCCTGTTATCTTTTATGTGTACTATTATTGATCATGGAGTTTAAAGACCGTGCATCAGAATCTCATCAGAATTATTTCCGTGTTTGTTTAAAATTCAGATTGTAAAGTTCTCCTGAATCAGCATTTTCAGCGGTAGAGCCCAGAAACTTCTATTGACCAAGCCTATGAATTATAATTATATCCAATAAAGCTTGAAAACGACTGCCTCACAGTCACAACCACGACGCCTCCCAACTTGAGATATTTAATGTGTTCCTAATTACACAGATGGGTATGTGTGTAATCTACATGTCTCTACACATCTCAATGAACCTTAAAAACCAGATTTTCTGATGAATTGAAAACACTGAAGTTAATTTTAGCCAAGAACATTCACTAGAAACCAAAGCATATATAAATGTTCATATGCAAAAGACTAAAGCTGAATTAAAACACAGAATAAAATTGACAAGTATGATTTTCTTCAATAATTATTAGCATTTATGAGTTATATAAATAACCCTTTCATAGTAGAGACCTAGTTTTTTATTGATTATGTTTGATTTCCTTTAATTTCCCTCTATTTCTAATAGAATCACCTTTGTTCTATAGATGACATTCTAATTGTGATCACATTTGTTCACTGTCAAGACCTGCTATTTTTTAGAATAGAAATAAATGTTTGTTGAGTAATATATAAAATTAATTCATTTTCTGGTTATGAATTTTCAAAATAGTGTGGATTTAATATCATATTTTTCAGAGTAATTATTAATAGCTCTTCTATGTTATGAGTATATTCTATAGAATCTTTTTTTTTTCTTGACTCTGAAATCTAAACTACATGTGGAGCTCATATGGGAATAACATGGCACTAATGTAATACAAATTCTGAAATCTAAATTAAATTTGAGTCACTAATGGCTGCTTCTCTGTAGTCCACCTGCATAGTTGTTGTTTAAGTTAACTCCTTACCTCCATATTCATACATCCATTTTGTTTAAGTTAACTCTTTACCTCCATATTCATACATCCATTTGTCTCCTCATCCCTCCTTTTATTCAACAGATCCTTACTTGATACCTATTCACTACTATTCACCATACACATCTCTGCCCCTAGGGCAGCGGTTCTCAACCTGTGGGTCAAGACCCCCAGGATCTGTATTAAAGGGCTGCAGCATTAGGAAGGTTGAGGGGATAAAGATGAGTGACCAGAAAATTACAGTACAATATATGAATACTTTTATTTGGGAAAAGCAGGTCTTATGGAAGCGTATAAAGAAGATGTCTAACCCAGTCTTAGGTATAAAGGAAAAATTTCTCAAAAAAATTGAAATGTCATATGAAACATGAAGCAAGAGTTAATAGGGTTATGGATAGCCAGGGAAACAGTCACTACAGGAAGAGGAAGCAGGAATAGTAACCTGATAATTAGAGAATTTTGGACATTCTTAAGGAACTACATGGAATTCCAGAATGTTGTACACACTGTAGACTGTGGATTAGCATAAGCCACCTAATGAATCACTTAGCAGCCTCATGCTGTGCCAATAATTAGACCATGGATGTGATCACATTTGTTCACTGTCAAGACCTCCCAAATTGCAGTGTTAAGAACGTATGTGGACAGCTCAATTAAAAGCCTGCTGTAGTAATCCGGGCACATTATGTTGATTGCATAATATGAAAATCAAATACTTCTTCTGGGGTGATATCTGCACCTCTCGAGGTGAACCTGGTCACTCCCTCCTCTTCTAACTTAATGCTTTGCATGTATCTATCTATTACACTATGGCTCACTTATTTCTTCATAGAAAATGAGTTTCCAAAAGTGGTCCCGATGTCTTGTTCATCTTTACATCCTTGGAATAAAATATAGTGTATAAGCAAAGAGACTCAGAATATATGTAACAAGTTAATGTATGAATATATGAATAAGTGAAGGAAAGTATTTTAAAATCATAGGAATATAATAAAACAAACCCACATTAGAATAAAGTGTAACTAATAAGAATAAAATTGAACATTATGATAATATTTAACAAGAATTTCTACTGAATATTTTATTTCTCCAACATGCAGAGTATTGAGTTCTATTATTATTTTTGTTTTGTTCTATTATGTAGGTTGATTCTGCTTAAGAAAGTCTTGGTGTTATTGAAGAATCCTTATCATCACATGTAGATTCTGTGAAATTTGCCTAATTTCAATGAATAATGATAAGAAATGTAAACATTAAGAACTTCCTATTTCAAAAACAAAGTTTGTTGATTATAAAATGCACATATAAGGTATAAGATTGAGTTTTTAAATCTTTAGAAATAGCCGACATTATAAAAATACAGCTAATATGTCATGTCGTGACCTGTCGGGCTCCTGTGGCCCTGGTCTTGGTTAGCGCAGGAAGGAACCAGGCCAGAGGTAGATTAGAAGTACAAGCTTCAGAGAAATTTCTCTCCATGTCCCTTGCCCACCCTGAGATGGGATCACTCGTTTTCTTCTTGCTAATACGTTTAAGTTCTCTATGGATTCTGGTTATTAAACCTTTGTCGGAGATATAACCTGCAAAAATCTTGTCCCATTCTGAGGGTTGTCTGCTTGCCTTACTTACTGCGTTCTTGGCTGTGCAGAAGCTCTTTAGTTTGATCAGGTCCCAGTAGTGTATTTTTGATGTTGCTTCAATTGCCCGGGGTGTCCTCCTCATAAAATGATTCGAGGGTTCACTTCTGTGGTTCATCTTACAAGGGTACAAGTGAATCTTTCTATGAGTAGAATATGAATGTTTTAACACAATAACTAAGAAAGTTACATGAAGGTTATGTTAACCAGTTTGATGGAAGTGTCTCGGATTGTGTGTGAAAACACCACACTGTACCCATGAAGTGCATCAATGTACACAGTTACCATTCAATAAAAAAAAAAAGAAAAAAAAAGAAGTACAAACTTGTGGAAGGCAGGTTAGCCCTGTGCAACCTCCGCACCAGCCTTTTATTGAGCTAGAGCAACATAGGTGAGGGGAGAAATTAACAGTGACTATGGGCTGAGGTCACAGGCTCTTCTTCCACAAGGAACTCCTGTGGACGAATGGCCCGAGGTCCACGCCTCAGCTGCAGATCATCTTGCTCGGATGTCATCTGTCTCCTGGCGTCTCCTACACTAATATTTATTGAGTGTTATTCAATTACAGTGCCTAGGTCTGTTGTAGCTATACCCATGTATTAACATATTTAATCTAAAAAATATTCTTTATTACAGGTAATGTTGTTGTCCTTTTTTGGTTTAGATACATTGAGTTCTTTGCCCTAGGGTATATTCATCTCAGTTAGCATGCTTCAGAGCCAAGACACAGGGACGGAAAATAGGACTTAAACCAAGAATAACATTAAAATCATTTCAGCAGATTGTGCATAAGAGACTCCGTGCCATAGTTTAAATTGTTTTGAAATACTTTTTGAGTATATGGGTGAAACTGAAAATTGCACAAGAAATATACTGAAAAAAAGTATCTTTTAAAAGGGCATTTCTAAATGTTAGTTTAAATCTCTGCACAAGCAATTTTAGAAAAAGTAATATTCAATTCTATACAGCAAGGACTTATTTGGCTGTACTTTCGAGAGAACCAGCTATGACACTTTAAAATGAAGGGAATGGACATTATATGAAGTAGCACAGCCACTAATTGTAGTTCTATCACTAATGTCCCAAGGCCTTAAACAAATCTTGGCTGTAATTTGGCAATTCCACAAAATTCAGAGATGCTCACAAAGACCATTTTATCATTCAGATACTATGTTTCAAGGAAGGGCATATTTTAAAAGAAGAGTTGTTACTTCAAATATGTTTTAGGTATAATTGATCTTGCTTAAAGCCATTTTATTCTAAAATTCATCAGATAAAGAACTCCAGAGGAATTTCTGATGCCGAAGTTTATAAGTTTATTAATTTGCTGCATCAAAGGAAACAACAAACAAAAGGACTGTGAGGTGACTTATGAAACGTGTGTATCCATGGACTGTTTATAAATTTGTGCTTGTGCTGAATAATTCTAAAGCAGAAATTGAATGGAGAACAGATCATCTGTGGGTGAGTGCTCTTATGAGGCTATTTAACATTGGGGATAACAATAATTTTTTTTTCCAGGAGGTAAGAAGACTCAAGCAATACTGGAAAATTCTTAATTTTCCATTAATTAATCATTAATAATGCAATAATCATTTGTGTGTGGTCAGTCTCAGGGGCTCACATCTATAATCCTAACACTTTGGGAGGCCAAGGCAGGAGGATCCTCTGAGCTCAGGAGTTAGAGACCAGCCTGAGCAAGAGACCCCATCTCTACTAAAAATAGAAAAATGGGGGCCAGGCATGGTGGCTCATGCCTGGAATCCTAGCATTCTGGGAGGCTGATGCAAGTGGATTGCCTGAGTTCACTGGTTTAAGACCAGCCTGAGCAAGAGCAAGACCCTGCCTCTAAAAAAAAATATATGGGTGTTGTGGCAGGCATTGTAGTCCTAGCTACTCAGGAGGCTGAGACAAGAGAATCATTTAAGCCCAAGAGTTTGAGATTGCTGTAAGCTATGATGCCACAGCACTATACTGAGGCTGACAAAGTGACTAAAATAAATACTATATACTAGTGTCATGGCACACTCCTGTAGTCCCAGCTACTGGGGAGGCTGAGGCAGGAGGATTGCTTGAGCCCAAAAATTTAAGGTTGCTGAGAGCTATGATGATGCCACAGCACTCTACCCAGGGCCACAGAATGAGGCTGTCTCAACAAAACAAACAAACAAACAAAAAATCACTTGTGTGCTCATAGATGTGTGTCCCATTAGAAACATTGTTTTGGGTTCTATTAGGAATATCATACCCATCTGTGTATCCAAAATAAGAAAATATGGCAGAAATACACACATGCATCCTAGCATGAATGGTGAAATTTCCTTCTGCAACAAAACAGAATTTTTGATAATTAAAGTAATATATATATAATATACTTTCAAAGAATTTCTCAAAATTATGTGATTTGTTTTATAAGAAATTGTCACATCTAATACCGTAAAATATTGACTATTCTATCATTGAAGTGAAAAATTAATTGAGATTCAACACTGAGAAATATTAACAATTCATTGTGATCCAATAGGCTACAAGTTATATTCCATAACCAGTATTTGCATAACTTAAATGTTCACCATTGTCCTGGCATTTAAGTGGAGAGAGAAATTTTTTTTTGGTAAGAACAAATTCTATATGTTGTATTATTGGAAAGAAAAACATGCAAATTACAAATGATATAAAAGTTCAGATGCTACAGGGTTCTCAAATGAACCAAATGAAAAGGCAATCCATGTCAATGATTGAAGCTGTAAAACATAAATAGACTTGAGAGAAGGAAAGAGATCTAGAAATTAAAACAGAAGTAACAATGCACGAAGAGACATTACACAAATGATGTTTTCTCTGAGTAAAGTGAACTGTTATCAAAGAACCAATAGGAATTATACTGAAAGAGATGAACCCAGCTACTTACCGTCATTTGATCTTTGACAAGCCAATCAAAAATACTTAGTGCGGAAAAGACTCCCTATTTAACAAATGGTGCTGGGTGAACTGGTTGGTGACCTGCAGAAGACTGAAACTGGACCCACACCTCTCACCATTAACTAAGATAGACTCTCACTGGATAAAAGATTTAAACTTAAGACATGAAACTATAAAAATACTAGAAGAAATCATCCTGGGAGAATATTTTATGAGGAGGACCCCCCAGGCAATTGAAGCAACACTAAAAATACATTACTGGGATTTGATCAAACTAAAAAGCTTCTGCACAGCCAAGAACACAGTAAGTAAAGCAAGCAGACAGCCCTCAGAATGGGAGAAGATATTTGTAGGTTATGTCTCTGACAAAGGTTTGATAACCTGGCTCCATGCCTGTGGCTCAAATGGCTAAGGCGCCAGCCACATACACCTAACATGGCGGGTTCAAATCCAGCCTGGGCCCACCAAACAATAATGACAGCTGCAACCAAAAAATAGCCAGCCATTGTGGTGGGTGCCGGTGGTCCCAGCTACTTGGGAGGCTGAGGCAGGAGACTTGCTTGAGCCCAGGAGTTGGAGGTTGCTGTGAGCTGTGATGCCATAGAACTCTACCCAGGGGGACAGCTTGAGGCTCTGTCTCAAAAAAAAAAAAAGGTTTGATAACCAGAATCCACAGAAAACTCAAATGTATTAGCAAGAAAAAAACAAGCTATCCTATTTCAGTGTGGGCAAGGGACTTGAAGAGAAACTTCTCTGAAGAAGACAAGTGCGGGCAGCACCTATGGCTCAAAGGAGTAGGGTGCCTATAGATGCATGACAAAATGCTCATTATGCTTAATCATCAGGAAATGCAAGTCAAAACCACTTTGAGATATCATCTAACTCCAGTAAGATTAGCCCACATCACAAAATCCCAAAACCAGAGATGTTAGTGTGGATGTGGAGAAAAGGGAACACTTCTATACTGCTGGTGGGAATGCAAACTAATACGTTCCTTTGGGAAAGATGTTTGGAGATCACTTAGGGATGTAAAAATAGACCTGCCATTCAATCCTTCAATTCCTCTACTAGGTATATATCCAAAACACTAAAAATCACTTTATAACAAAGATATTTGCACCAGAATATTTATTGCAGCCCAATTCACAATTTCTAAGTCATGGAAGAAAGCCAAGTGTCATCAACCAATGAATGGATTAATAAATTGTAGTATATGTACACTGTGGAATATTATGCAGGCTTAAAAAAGATGGAGACTTTACCCCTTTTATGTTTACCTGGATGGAGCTGGAACATATTCTTCTTAGCAAAGTATCTCAAGAATGGAAGAAGAAGTATCCAATGCACTCAGCCCTACTATGAAACCAGTTTATAAACACCCACACTTCCATATGAATGCTATAACCTAACTACAGCCCAAGATGAAGGGGAAAGAGGAGGGAGAGGGGAAAGGAGGGGAAGGATGAGTGGAGGGAGGGTAATTGGTGGGACCACACCTATGGTGCATTTTACAAGGGCACATGTTAAATCTACTAAGTGGAGAAGATAAATGTCTTAACACAATAACTAAGAAAATGCAGTGAAGGCTATATTAACCAGTTTGATGAAAGTATTTCTAATTGTATGTAAAACCAGCACATTGTATCCCAAAATTGCATTGCTGTACACAGATATGACTTTAAAAAATAAATAAATAAATATATGAAAATAATGGAAAAGAACACTGATAATAAAGGTTCCAGCATTCAGAAATAGATGTAGGGGGTAACTTTAGGTAAATTATGAACTAATTTAGACTCCCAATAACTGTGTTTTTAGATACAGCCCTGCCTCTCCACACAAAAGCTTCCAGATTTCAGTCTGCTGTCATCTGAACTGTGTGTGTTTGAACAAGAGTCCAAACCTTTCAAAGACCAACTGTTGTTTCAAATGGACTTCATAGCTCAATTTAATTGTAGTTCAACTTCAGTTTTCAACTTAGAACCAGGACTACTAGCCAGGAAGGAAAAAAAAAGTCAGTTTTGCCTCAAACTGGACAGCCTATAAGTGGAAGTGTCACGTTGTTTTAAGATTCAATAGGGAGGTCCAAATGAGGGGGATCCCCTGATCTCTCAGTAAGGGAGGGCAAAACAATCCAGGTAGCTGTCACCTGTTGAGCATCAAGGCTGATTTCAACTGGTTTGTATCTCAACATGGGCTGTTTTTTTCTCTACAATTGCGGTCCTAAATAGAAGATGCTGTGTCGCAACCAGTCGGGCTCCTGTGGCCCTGGTCTCGGTTAGTGCAGGAAGGAACCAGGCAAGAGGCGGATTAGAAGTACAAGCTTGTGGAAGGCAGGCTAGCCCTTACTTTGCGGGTAGCCCCGAGCAACCTCCACACCAGCCTTTTATTGAGCCAGAACAACACAGGTGAGGGGAGTAATTAACAATGACTATGGGCTGAAGGCACTGGGCTCTTCTTCCACAAGGAACTCCTGAGGAGGAATGGCCCAAGGTCCAGGCCTCAGCTGCAGATCCTCTTTCTGGGATGTCATCTTGCTCGGATGTCATCTGGCTCTTGGCGTCTCCTACAATGCTGGATTTGGTAAGGAAGATTACATTGCCGAATGGAGGTGTCTTTCTACTTAGCCAAAGGCATATAAGTAACCGTGTTCCCTCCTTGAATATCCAAATGACCCCTCACGTAGAGCATCTTCCTTCTATCTTTTTAAATAATTTATTTGCTAACCTTTAAAACTATCTTAAAATATCTTTGAGGCTTCAAAACTCATATTCCTCCATGATGCATTTCCTTTTCACAAAAAATCTTTCATTTTGTCTTGGACTAATTTTTACTTCAAAACTGGTATTATAATAAATTACCAAAAGACAACAGGAACAAAAATCACTGAAACAAAACACTGAAACTTTGAAGGTAAAATTTGGATACTTTGGATACTACAAATTTGTACTTCTAGAATGAACTTTGAAATTTTTACCTTTTATTACTATTAGTCTGCCTTTTTATAAACTTTGTAGGTTGATGAGAGAAATGAAAAATTTACAATCCAGTATCTATGGGTATTTTTATTTTTTTACAGGTGATAGTCATATATCAAAACTTAGAGAAGAGTCACCAAGTATTAATTGTAAATGAAAAAAAATTATTTTATAGTTCATAATGGCATATTCTCTGTGGGAAATCAAAACATGGTACTTATGCAGAAATATATTGTTTATTTGATTTGGTCTACAATGCATTGTTCAGCATTTTAGAAGGTTTGCTTACACAATTAGAGATATTTTCAATTTAAAACATTCACTTTAAAAATTATTTTAATAATACATTTCTCTAGTACTTATTGTCAGTAGTATAAAATATTACAATGGAACTAGCATCAGAAAAGATTTTTCAAATAGATTTTTCACCTATATGAGTATTTCTAGGAAAATTATTGGATATAGGAAGTTAGTAGTTTGCTGAGTTTGCAATTTGGTAAAACTAACATACTGAAATGAATATATTTATTTCAAAATATAGGGATAACTAGAGAAAAGCTGCTTTTTTCTTAAGTAAATGTGTAGGAGACCATATAGTTCAAGGGAAGGAGAAGCTAGAATTAAGCTTTGAACATTCTGTGACTATAAGAAACACCTGTGATATAACATCTCGACAACACCTTGGTGATAACAGCATGGAGAGGGGATTCAGATCCCTTTAACACAAGAGCACGAGAATACAGAGATGAGGACATCAGTGCTTGACAGTCTCCACACCTGTGTTTCAAATAGCCATGGATCACTTCTATAAATAGCCGCAGGAGAGATTAGTCCCAGTTCATTCCTTCATTCTCTCACCAACTTGCTCACTCTCTTTTGCTAGTCCTGCTTGGAGGGCGCCTGCTCAGTGCCCTTCTCTGAAGACTGCTAAGATTCACTCTCCTACTAAGACTGTTTCTCTCCCTTGAAGACTCTCTCTCTCTCTCTCCTGCTAAGACAAATTGCCCTCCAGCACCTAAGGGGAATTGATCCCTAGCAAGGTAGCACAGCAGTCTATGTCCAGACAATTAGATAGGCTGGGCCAAAGACCTGGCCAGTCCTGGACCCCGACATAAATGGTTACTCTAGTTTCAATGTTTACATTTAAAATTGTGTGTAGAAAGCCTTTCATTTTGACTTTCTAATGTTCTGAAAAATTCATGCATAGAATTATTCAAATGGTCTTGCTTAATATCAATTTAAAAATATCAAGGATGTATGTTCTGATAATGTGACTTACAATTCTTTTAAGATGAGACTTCTTCTGTCCAAAAAGCATAATTTTCTATTAATATAAAATAGAAAACTACCTACTTTCCCACATCATATGTTCACAGTTTCTATCAGAAGCAGTTGTTTTCCAAAATCAGAGTTAGCAATGTCTATTGATGAATTGTTTTTCTGTTTTCCTTAGAGGTGGAATAAGAAAAAACAGCAGAAGAGATATTAGTAAGAGCTTTCAAATTATAAAATATATAAAATGTTTTGAAGGCAAATGCCACATTATAATATGGCAAATTTCTTTTGTGATT
>CAUYQV010184063.1:0-18592 GCA_963574575.1 Galagoides demidoff
GGCATCACAGCTCATAGCAACCTCCAACTCCTGGGCTCAAGTGAGTCTCCTGCCTCCGCCTCCCAAGTAGCTGGGACCACAGGCGCCCGCCACAACGCCCGGCCATTTTTTGGTTGCAGCCATCATTGTTGTCTGGCGGGCCCGGGCTGGGGATTCGAACCTGCCACCTTAGGTGTACATGGCTAGTGCCTTAGCCGATTGAGCCACAGGCGCTGAGCCAAACAATTTTTTATTTATTTTAAGACAGTCTCACTGTTTCCCTAGGTAGAGTGCTGTGTCATCATAACTCACAGCAACCTCAAACTCGGGCTTGAGCAATCCTCTTGCCTCAGCTTCCTGAGTGGCTGGGACTACAGATGTCCACTAGTAGAGATGGGGTCTTGCTCTTGCTCAAGCTGGTCTTGAACGCCTTGAGCTCAAACAATCTACCTGCCTCAGACTGTCAAGAGTGTTAGGATTACAGGTGTCAACCACCGTACCCAGCCCAAAACCTGTTTTCTTTTTACAGTGTTACTGGTTCATCCAGGAATTTCCTTTACTCAGCTGGTGTCTAATTCCCTCCTTGGCCCCCTCCCTACCCAAGAATACATACAAACCTATTATGCAGCTGTGCCCGTGGGCTGCTGGGAGAGTGAAGGTGGACTAGGAGCACAGCTTGCAACAGGTGGAAGGTGGCAGTTCCTGCACATACTCGGTACACGGCTCCAGAGCCACTGAGCACTGGACAGGCAGAGTAGCCAAACAGGTGGACACACAACCCTGAGGGCATCTGGATCTAGAGGGAGTGTGTGAGAAAAGGCAGCGCGAATCATAATGCACAGGGAGGTTTACCTTTTTCTCACTGGTATGTCCACTCATTTGTCTCCTGCCCTCAACCCAAATCTTTATCTTAGGGTTTCCTTTTATCTTTAACTGCCTTGCGAAGCAACTCCTTCCCACTTACCCCATGTGCCTTGCCCCAGACTCTTTCCACTACTGTCCTTGACAGCAGGAGGCAGCAGACTGCTGAGGCTCCCACGTGGAGGAAGATGTAGACTAGGCGGCTACAAGTAGATTCTGTGAGAGAGGGGGGCCACCTAGAGTGGCAGCAACTGGTACAAGGAACAGGCCCACAGCAAGATACCTGCGGGTAGAGCAGATGCAAAGCAGCAAGGTGGAGATTACGCCTTACCTGTGAGGCTAACCTATGAAGTCGAATTCCAGAATTTACCCTTCCTGTTTTCTGTTTTACTCAGGAATTGTTAGACTGTCTGGTTCCATTTCAGGTAGGTTCACAGACTACTTAGGATTGTCGTCCACTGACAAGTAGGAGGGCTTTTATTACAAGCAGGTTTGTGCTATTTGACCTTTCCCTACCTAGACCTAAACATCTGAGGCTGGGAACATGAGAGATTCACCAATTACTGAGGCAAAGAATCAGAGGACATTAATGGAGAAAAGAAGGCCCATCATCTTTATTGGCTTCTGCCGTTTTTCCTTTTCAGCTTTGGCCACCTTATTCTTCCAACTTTTCAGGTTGGAAGCCCTTGCTTAAAGTTCCTTTCAAGCCCTTCTGCCACAGCACGCACTCACCTGATAGAAGGGGGGTCTCACTATATTACTGCTCATCCCACTGTGCTGCTGTGCCAGGTCCAGGGAGGTGCTGGGGCCTGTGACGGCCTTTGCATCCACCATTTTTGTCCCAGGGATTAGCTCAGGTCCACAAAGGTAGAGGCGAAAGCAGCATCTTTTGTTCTTAGCCCGTTGGTTTTACCTGGTTGGCACCCAGTCTAGGGGACAGTGGGAGCATAGGGATCGCCTGGGGTCTTCAGGATGTGGTAAATGCAATTGTCGGTGTAGGTGTTTTCTCCTCAGGGCCTCAGGCTGTTTTCTACAGATTAGGGGGCAGTTTGCATATCTAGGTAAGCGTTCTTAATTGGTTTAGGATTAGACGTCATTCATCCCGGTTGAACAGAATTCTTGGCGGGGCGGTATTTGGTGGGGAGTTGTTACTATGTGAGGAGGCGGCGGCGATGTGGTTGTGTGACAGGTTAAGTGTGGGTGACGGCCCTGCAAAAAACACCGCACGAGCCCGAAAAGAGTCTGATAGGCAATGCCTTCCTAGCTGAAGCTTCTAGAACCGGAGGACAAGGAAGGTGTGGTTCAAGGCTGGCCCCGCCTCCTCCGGCGGGCGGAAGTTGTGGGCCAATTGCCGGAAGTCGTCACGAGGTGGTGCTGGTGCGGCGGGTGGAATTGGCATGGCGACCGAGGGCGATGTGGAGCTGGAGTTGGAGACTGAGACCAGCGGCCCGGAGCGCCCCCCCGAGAAGCCTCGGAAGCATGACAGTGGTGCGGCGGACCTGGAGCGGGTCACCGACTATGCGGAGGAGAAGGAGATCCAGAGTTCCAATCTGGAAACGGTGAGGTTGGCCGGGAGGGTGCCTGGCAGGCTGAGAACAAATAGGGCTCTGAGGCTGTAGCTGGAAGCTAGATCTCCAAGACAGGGTTCCAGTCAGGATCCTCATGGCAGGAGGAGGCAATAGAGTAGAGGTTATACTCAAGGGAAACAGCGGTCACCCGAGCCTGCCGCTTGCTTAAGAGGAGGCTGATGGAGGTTAGGTTTTAAGCGGACCTCAGTGCACAGAATTGAGTTAAACATAGTTCTTGCTTCCTGATTACAGTCATCATCGTGCTTGCATACGTGAGCCGCTTGTTATTGGTTTTTTAGATCACTGGGAGTTGTGGATATCGGAGTAGTAATTAGACCTGTCTTTCCCATAGGCCATGTCCGTCATTGGGGACAGACGGTCCCGGGAACAGAAAGCCAAACAGGAGCGGTAAGTCCTCAGCTCACAGACAGCTTTAAGTTTCTCTTCACCCCGCCATCAGACAAAAATAAAAGCCATTTTTAAGCCTTTGTGGCATTCAGCTCTGATCAATTCCTGCGCACCTAGGTTTTACAACTCTATTCTTGTCAGGGGAAGGCAGGCCTCCGGCAGCACTTGCTCCCTGCTGCTGAAACTCCCCGAGGGTGGAGGTGGGACTCATTTTGTATTTTCACTCAGTAGTGTTTATCAAGATTCATTTGTTGCCAGGCACGGTGGCTTATACCTATAATTCTAGTACTCTGGGAGTTGGAGGTGGGTGGATTGTTTGAGCTCAGGAGTTCCAGACCAGTGTGAGCAAGAACAAGAACGTGGTCTTTAGAAAAACTAGCTGGGCATTATGGTCGGCACCTGTAGTCCCACGTATTTGGGAGGTTGAGGCATGAGTATCATTTGAGCCCAAGAGTTTGAAGTTGCTGTGAGCTGTGAGGCCAAAGCACTCTACCTAGTGTAACAGAGAGAGGCTCTCAGAAAAAAAGATTTGCAAGGGATAGATAGCCGGGAAAGATAACTTCTTGGGAGTTTAATGTGTTGGCTGAAAATGAGGACTAATGTATGTTTGCAGGGAGAAGGAACTGGCAAAAGTCACTATCAAGAAGGAAGATCTGGAGCTGATAGTGAGTACTAGTGCTTAACTAGTGATGGGCAGGGGAGGTTCTGTTTATTTCCTGAAACAATAAAGTCAGTATGTTTGACACATGGATGCCTGAGAGAACTGGGAAACATGATTGCTCTTTTTCTGCAGATGACAGAGATGGAGATCTCTCGAGCAGCAGCAGAACGGAGCTTGCGGGAACACATGGGGAATGTGGTAGAGGCTCTTATTGCCCTAACCAACTGATGTGTGCTTTCTCAGATATACTTACTGGATTAACTTATTGCAATAAAGATTTTGTCTTTTGCAGTTTTGTCATACTGGGTCAAATGCAGTGTATATTGTTTTATTGTGGGGAATTTCTATGTTGGAGAATAACCGAGTTTAAGTGACCCCCTTCCTGCAGAGTGCATCCATATGAAGAATCAGTGTTATCATATTCAGATGCAGATGCTAGGTGGCAGGCCTGTCTTCTTCATCTGACTAGCTCTCACTTACCATTATTCAAGGTGCATGGAAAGTCTCAGTACAGTTACTTTACTTGATGGCATGTGTCTTCAGGATAGCTTATGAACATCTGAAAAGCCAGCACCTGCCTAGGAGCTATGACCAATTCAGTCATATGTCACTTTGAAGTAGAGTTTAGGTACATGTGATGAAAGCATGGTAAGAATAGAAGATATCAGAGGTCTTATTTTTAAACTTGAGGGGCAGAGAAGCCAGATATAGATCTGACCTGTGAAACATTTTGATTAGTATTTGAATTCTGAACCTTAACACATTCTACATTTCATTTCCTATTCTAGAGAGAAGTAGTTTTACTTTTAATAATCAGCTTTGGCCAGGTCACATCTGCTGAACTTGTTTCCTCAACTAGTGGATGCAAAAGCTTGGCTTAGTATTTGCTTCAGAGTGGTAGCCATTATTCTCATTTTGACTCTAGGATAATTCTTAGATCACATCCCATACAACGGTGACTTGTACTTAATGTCTGTGTATTTATTACCTGATGGTAATTACTTGCACTCAAAAAAATTTTTTTTTTTGGCTGGGGCTGGGTTTGACCCTGCCACCTCTGGCATATGGGGCCGGTGCCCCCTGCATACAAATTTTTATGCTTGGACACTAAACAGTTTGATTCCTTTAGTGGGACATTTAGAGAATATGAAAATACCTTGGTCTTCTCATTTTTTTTAGAGACAGAGCTTTATTGCCCTTGGTACAGTGCCCTGGTGTCACAGCTCATAGCAACCTCCAACTCCCGGGCCTAGGTGATTCTCTTGCCTCAGCCTCCAGAGTAGCTGGGACTACAGGTACCTGCCACAATGCCTGGCTATTTTTTTTGTTGCTTTTTGGCCAGGGCTGGGTTCAAACTGGCCACCCTTGGTATATGGGGCCAGCACCCACCCACTGAGCCACAGGCACCACCCCTGTCTTCTCATTTTTTTATGCATTTGAGAAAGCAGTCTTCCCACTGGTTAAATTTTCTTTATAACCCCTGGAATCACTGATGCTTTGCCATGTGCATCATTACATGTATAGTAAATATTAAATGGAGCAATATATTTAACTCCAGTATGATGTCACTGCATTGCTACTCAGAGATCACTGGTACCCTTCCTGATACGTGAACTGGGCAAGAAGATGCTAGTATCTGTCTTATCCAAGATTGAATAAGACAGATGCCCTGGTTTATGCACCAGCTTTTGTCTGTGTATATGTACAGTTTGGAGAGCAAGGACAAGCAAACATCTCTGGGTGCTATTTAAAGCCTGTCTAGCATGTTTCTGAGATCAAAGGGGATGGTCAAAATGTGAAATGCCCTCTGCCTAACAATTTCCTGCTGTACTTAACAGCTAGTTAATGCTTGTCAGCCTGGACATTTCTAGTATAAAGCTAACAATTTTCTTGGTGTGTGATTCTTTTATTTTTAATCACGCACATAAATGGATCAAAAAGTATGTTTACCTAGAAAAATTGACTTAACCAAAAATGCAAAACAGGTTTCAATGAGTTTTAGATTTCCTGGTATGTTACTTCTGACCCTAAGGTAGAAGTCCACTCATTTACACGCCCATATTTGTAATATAAGCTAAGTGGCTAGAAAAAACTCAGAATAGTCCCAAGTAAATATGGGAGGCCATACCAATGATAAAACCTAAGATTTCTCAGAAATAGCTTTAAGTGGGAAGCCTCGAATCCTACCTGGATAGTGCTTTTCTGTGGGTTTCTCAGTATGAGTCCAAACCACAAAGCACTTTCAAAGATGGCTACCCAGTATCATAAACATGGCAGTAGGTCCAATAGACTGGATACAGGGGCCTAAATAATGGCAAAAGCAAATCAAGGAACAAATGTTGAGACTTCCCCTTGTGTTCCAGAGTAGGAAGAATAAGTAGTTGGTCCCTAGGTAGTTTTCCGCTTCTTGGCAGATGGTCGCTCAAATACATCTCGTACCCCAGCTGCCTTTTGTTTAAAGAACTTTGTGTTCTGGGCACTCTCTTGTCCCCATGCCGAGTCAAAGGAGGTGGTGTCTTGATCCACAAGGTGAGTGTATTTGGTACGACCAGAGCGTCCAAAGTTCTTGACCTGAGGGAAGGACAGATGATGAGTTATACCACCAAACACACCATGCCTTAGCTAGCCCTCAGAATACTTTCTCTCATGTTAATTATGGTTCCCCATACCTGCATGACTTTAGGAAGAATAGTTTTGTTGAAATGATCCTCCAAGGTGGGGGCACTGAAATCTCTCTTGTATACTTCTTCATCTTCATCCTATAGAAAAGAATCTTATCAGTCTTATGGCTTTATTTCCCATATATTCAAACTGCACAAATTTTTTTAAGTTCTACAACAAAGGTTACAAAGAAGGTTTTAAGCCTTTTCAAGTGGTTACATCTAGCTGAGGAGATGATATTCCTTTTCCTTTATCATACTGTCTTTCTTCTTCCTAAGTATAGCTATTTCTTAATTTGCTTTGCACTCAGTGTGGCTCATTTACTCCTATGACTTCAACTCTGCACAGGCCTCTCAAATCTCCAGTCCTGAATTGTTTTTACTGCCTTTTATATATCTTAGATATTTTATTGGTACTTCAAATTCACATCTAAAGTGTAAATCATTTCCTTAACTTTTCCAAATTAGCCTCTTCTTGGTTCGATTTTATTGTTAGTATGACTAATAACTCTCAATTTCTCAGATTCAGAATATGAGTAACCTGTGTACAGTGAGTTGCCACATTTTATAAGCCTTCATAATCTAGGGTATTAGTTTTTTCTGCATTCAGTCTTAACACACTGCTACTGCATTAATATTTCTAAAAAACAACTCTCATTATAATCTTTGCTTTGCTCAAAAAACTTCAATAGTTCTCTAATATTAAACAGAACTTTTCTGTGTAGGAGTCAAGGCTAAATATTATATAGCCTTAATCTTTTTAGCTCTCCTTGCTATTTCTATTACAACTTATACTTCCGGCCTCCCTTCCTGCTGGTCTCTTCACCTGGAATGTCTAAATGAAGTCTGTACATCTTAGATATTACTTCCTTTTTTTTTTTTCTTTTGAAGTTTTTGGCTGGGGCCGGGTTTGAACCCGCCACCTCTGGTATATGGGGTCAGCGCCCTACTCCTTTGAGCCACAGGCGCTGCCCTGATATTAATTCCTTTGCATCTTCTACCAAATACAACACCTCCTTCTTTAGAATGCCCAAGGTACTTTCTCTCCTTAGGAGATAGTGTGTATTTGCCTTATCTATACTTGTATATTGTAAGTGTTCTGAGGGCAAATATATATCCTCTAGTGGTGCTAAACAGTGACCTTTAAACAAATATACAAAAGGTTATTTACTCAATGAAATAAGAAGTAACTGTAGAGAATAGTTTCAAATTAATGTTGGTAAGATTACAATGCCATGATACAAATTATAAACACACATGCTGAAGGAATTAAAAACAGCACTATCTTGGGTAAGAAAGCCTTCATTAAGGATCTGAGTCCTTTAACCAAACAGTTTTGGAGTATTCTTTTCCCTTTAGCTATAGACAAGCACAATTTAAAGAGACCATTTTTGCCAGATCTACTTTTTTCCCTTGGACCCAAAAGTCCCTTATTTAATCTCATAAACCATTTTAATTTCATTCTCTTTGTCCAGAGAGAAGAGTCATTATTTGAGTATGTTCACCAAAAGACTGACTTTCACATAAACTTTCCTGTATCTTAGCCACCAATGCACTGCTTTCTCTAAGGAGTTTGATTATTAAAACTGCAGATTACTTTAAGCAAAGATACTTTATGACTTTGAAGCAGTATGAAAAGTAATTCATCATCTCCACTGATGCTAAAAATCCACATTTGCTTGAAAACTACATAATAAGCAAATGTTTCCTGCTGATCAGACAGACTAAAACTAATTTTGGAGGGCAGTAAAGAAACCAATGAAGTTTTACAATTTTAAAATTTGAAAAGTAAAAAAAGTTTTTAAAAGTAAAAAAATTTTACTAGCATCTGCAGTGTAGGGCAGGAATTTAAGCTGCAGTAGGGATATTTAGGGTTTGAGATACAGCACTTGAAAAGCTAGTCTAGTTTCTGATACAAACTCTTAACAACATTATGAAATAATAAACCATGTAAGTCATGTAAGTTTAACACTGCTACTTTTTCACAGCTTACAGCAACCTCCAACTCCTGGGCTTAAGTGATTCTCTTGCCTCAGCCTCCTGAGTAGCTGGGACTACAGGCACCCACCACAATGCCCGGCTATTTTTTTTGTTGTTGCCATTTGGCCAGGCTTGAACCTGCCACCCTCATTATATGGGGCTGGGGCCCTACACACTGAGCCACAGGCGCTGCCTTTAACATTGCTATTTCCGACCTTTTTTACATGAAGAAAAAAAGACAATGGCATTCCGCATAATGGTTAGATAATTAACGTTCCTTTGGCTAGGTAGGCTTAGTTATGGTCAGCTCAGAATAAAGTGAACCATACTTCTGCCACACAAATATGAATTAATATGACTGTTTACAAAGCTTAGCTTTCATGTAACCAAAACTCTGTCAGCTAATGAAATAACATGACATCTAACTGATTTTTGGAACCTAATTAGTTCAGTATATATGTGGGTCACTATTTCTCTATTTCATTTCCTCAATTTTTCTATTACATCATTTCTTGTTTTTGAGCACTGGAGCAAAATAGAGAATGGTTACTACTACTACTATAATCCACTTGTACTTGCTTTTCTCTGGGTTTATATTCTTCAGAGGCAAAAAGTAAATGAGAAAGTTGACCACTGGTAAGTGGAAATAACATTCCAGGATATTGCGTCTTTATTCCTGGAGGCAAAGAAGAACTCAAAACTTCTGAGTTATATCTACTGCCCAATTTTCTCTCTCCGTTTTTTTTTTTTTTTTTGAGACAGAGCCTCAAGCTGTCATCCTGGGTAGAGTGCCGTTGTCGCATCACAGCTCACAGCAATCTTCAACTCCTGGGCTCAAGAGATTCTCCTGCCTCTGCCTCCCAAGTAACTGGGACTACAGGCACCTGCCACAATGCCCAGCTATTTTTTGGTTGCAGCTGTCATTGTTTGGTGGGCCCAGGCTCGATTTGAACCCGCCAGCTCAGGTGTATGTGGCTGGCGCCTTAGCCGATTGAGCCACAGGTGCCGAGCCTTCTCATTCCCTTTTCACTTCTTACCATGAAGAAGGCACCCCGGTGGTAATATTTCTGTAAGAACTTGTATTTGCCCTTAACAGCTTTGTTGGTAATGACTTTGCCATTTGCCCGAAGTTCAGCTCGCCTCTCTTCCTCAGTCAGGTTTCTCATGCGTTCAATTTCTGCTTTCTCCTTTTCAAGCCTGTCCAAAAAACAGAACTATTAGTGTTTTTCCACCTGCAGAAAGACCCAATTATCTGAAAATAACACAATCCCATGTCTTTTCAAACATCGTTCACCTTCCCCAAGTCTAGCTGTGGTCTGTTAGGAATCAAGATCAGAAGCTTAATAAACAAAAAAGTGACTTGGTCTTCATTATTTTTGCCAGATCATGTACTGCAAAGTTCCAAAAATTGATTCTAGCCTTTTTGAGATTCAGATACAACATTACTGCTTGATTCTGCAACATTGCTGTGTTCCTTTTTCTAAAAGTCTTTCTTAGCTTAAAGCAAAAATCAGAGTGAATTTACAATAACTGTGTAAGACTTTGCTAGGTATTCCATATTGTAAGCCATCATAATCATGATGGCAGGGTGGCAACTGCACACAAACTTTATGGTTACCCTGTATGTGCTTACTACACATCATAAACCAAGGATTGCCATCATTAATTAGATTGCAGTGATTTTTTGGGGGGGAGGGCTTTATGGATTTCTTTTATTTATTTTTTATTAAATCATAAACACATAGATCATGTATACATTAATGAATTTATGGGGTACAATGTGCTGATTTCATATAGAATTAGGAGTATAGATCTCTTTAGAAAAATGTATATACTCATATAATTTTGCATTCAAAAAAAAATTTTTTTTTTTTTTTTTTGCAGTTTTTGGCCGGGGCTGGGTTTGAACTGCCACCTCCAGCATATGGGGCTGGCGCCCTACTCCTCGAGCCACAGGTGCCATCCTGCATTCAAAAATTTTAAGGGTGCATGGATTTACCCTGAATAAGAACCTTAGAAACTATAGGATGAGGATAGTTATCTATTGTTTCCCTCTGTAATATGGGATTATCCTCTCATAACCTAGTAATTTCCTAGAGTGGGTGGTACAGCTCAGAAATGATCCTGCTCAAATTCTTCCTCTGGCATATGCATGTCCCTTTTTAAAAGTATGACTTTGAAGCTCCCTCAATCTAGAGGTTGAATCTATTTCCTCACCCCCTTGAAGCTGGGTTGGCTTTATGCCTTGCTTTGACCAATATGTGTCAGCAATGATTATAAGTTCTGAAACTTAAGCCTTAGGAGACCTGAGTTTCCACTTTTGTCCTCAGATTGTTATGTAAGGCAAGACAATCTAATCCACTAAAGAAGGCATCCAAGCTGATAACCAGTGCTAACTACCAGACATGTGAGTGAAGCCCTTTTGGACTTTTTGTTGAGACAGAGTCTCACTGTGTCACCCTTAGCAGGATGCTGTGGCCTCATAGCTCACAGCAACCTCAAACTCTTGGGCTGAAATGATCCTTTGGCTTCAGCCTCCCAAGTAGCTTAGACTATAGGTACCTGCCACAATGCCTGGCTATTTTTAGAGATGGGGGTCTCACTTTTATTCAGGCTGGTCTCAAACTCTTGAGCTCAGGCAGTCCACTTACCAAGGCCTCCCAGAGTGCTAGGATTACTGGCATAAGCCACTTTGCCTGTACTTTTTTTTTAAGACAGAATCTCACTCTGCTTCAGCCTAGCTCACAGAAACATCAAACTCTGGGTTCAAGTGAGCCTTCTGCCTCAGCCTTTTCACTACTTGGGACTATATGCACCCACCAGAACACCTGGGTAATTTTTGTATGTTTAGTAGAGATGGGGTCTCTTGTTCAAGCTGGTCTCAAACTTCTGAGTTCAAGGGATCCTCCCACCTTGGCCTCCCAAGTGGAGGACTGCTTCTACAATCTTCCTAGAGTGCTAGGATTGTAGAGGCATGAGCTACCACGCCCACCATTTTTTTTTGAGTAACGGTGTTGCTTTTGTTACCAAAGCTAGAATGCAGTGGTTATGATCATAGCTCATTAGTCTTATACTTCTGGGCTCAAGTAATCCTTCTGCTTCAGCCTACTGAATAGCTGGGACTACAGGCGTGCACTACCACACCTAGCTCATTTAAAAAATTTTTTTTTTTTGCAGTTTTGGCTGGGTTCAGATCTGCCACCCAGGTATATGGGGCCAGCACCCTACTCCTTGAGCCACAGGCGCCGCCCTCATTTTTTAATTTTTTGTAGAGATAAGATCTTGCTATGTTGCCCAGGTTGGTCACAAACATTCTGATTTTCTAGCCTAGTCAATCTTCTAGCTGGATACACTTAACTATATAAATAAGTCCGGGTGAAACCAGTAGAAAAATTGTTCAGCCAACCTCCAAAATTGTGAGAAATGATAAACGGTTATTTTAAGCCAATCAATTTTGGGTTGAATTGTTACGCAAAAGGTAACTGATAATAGTAACTTTTGTGTATCTAACAGTAAACTAAAGAGAGTATCAGCTGGTACTCTATCATAGAGACCCACTGAGAAAAATGTGTTTTTCTTCCTTGATTTCACTTTAACAAGTAAAACTTACATTCCAATTATGGGAAACTCAAGCAACAACAAGAACCATAAGGAAAGCTAGAATGGAACTCACAGTAGTGAATAGTGCTAAGCCTTGATGCTACCCTACTATAAACCTGCTTCATTAGCGACATTAACCTGCTCCATTCTATTACTCACGCTTCTCTGTCTTCTCTGTCCCTCTTGATTCTTTTCAGCTCTCGAACCTTCCATGCCTCATATTCCTCCTCATCATTTTCATCATCAGTATTCAATGCATCCAGTGCAGCTAAGGACCGCTTATTCTCTTCCAGCTCTTTCTTGGTCTCCTCTTCTACAATCTGGATAGGGAGAACAATTTAGCTGTTAGACTTCCTTATTGTGCTCAGACAAACCTGATTACATCACTTCTTGCACTCCATCCTTTTTTTTTAGACAGAGTCTCACTTTGTCACCCTTGGTAGAGTGCTATGGTGTCACAGCTCACGGCAAGCTCCAACTCTTGGGCTTAGGCGATTCTCTTGTTTCAGCCTGCCAAGTAGCTAGGACTACAGGCGCCTGTTACAATGCCTGGCTATTTTTTCATTGCAGTTTGGCCAGTCAGGTTTGAATCCACCACCCTTGGTATATGGGGCCGGCGCACTACTCACTGAGCCACAGGTGCTGCCCTGCACTCCATCCTTGTACCCACTCCCCAGTACCTTGAGTGTGTACTTGCGCCTCTCTTCAGCCATGCGTTTTGCTTCCTGCTCCAGCTCCTTTTGTTTCAGTGCTTCAGCCTCACGTTCTTGTACTGTCACTCTGTCCTTCCTGCATCATAGAGGTCCTGTTAATTGCCCAAAGTCTTTAGAGTGCAGCTCTTAGTTCCCCTAGATATATTCCCAGCCAAATCAGACAAAGTCCAACAAGCATTGGCTCTATTGTTTGCAAAGAGTCCAAAATGGGAGTCATCCCACATCTTTAGAGCATCAGAATTTCTTTCTTTTTTTTTTTTTCTGAGACAGAGCCTCAAGCTATCTCCCTGGGTAGAGTGCCATGGCTTCACTGCTCACAGCAACCTCCAACACCTGGGCTCAAGCAAGTAGCCTGCCTCAGCCTCCCAAGTAGCTGGGACCACAGGTGCTCGCCACAACGCCTGGCTATTTTTTGGTTGCAGCCATCGTTGTTTGGCTGGCCCAGGCTGGATTCGAACCTGCCACCTTAGGTGTACGTGGCTGGAGCCTTAGCCACTTGAGCCACAGGCACCGAGCCTAGAGCATCAAAATTTCATTTACCTGACTTGGTCCCTGTAGCTCAGTGGCTAGGGCACCAGCCACATATACTGGAGTTGGCAGGTTGGAACCCAGCCTGAGCCTGCCAAACAACAATGACAAATGCAACCAAAAAATAGCCAAATGTTGTGGGGGGCACCTGTAGTCCCAACTACTTGGGAGGCTGAGGCAAGAGAATTGCTTAAGCCCAAGAGTTAGAGGTCGCTGTGAGCTATGACGCCATAGCCCTCTACTGAGGGTGACATAATGAGACTGTTTAAAAAAAAAATTTTTTTTTTAATTTACCTTTGAGAACTGCTTGGATAGCAAGGCACCTACTGGACTGTTAAGTAATAATATTTCTAGCTGTTAGAAAAGGAATAGGGGGCAGTGCCTATAGCTCAGTCCACAAGGGTATTGGCCACACATACCTAGGGTGGTGGGTTTGAACCCAGCCCAGGTCTGTTAAGTAACAATGACAACTGCAACCAAAAAAAAAAAAAAAAAAAAAAAAAAAATAGCCAGGCTTTGTGGCGGGCACCTGTAGTCCCAGCTACTTTGGGAGGCTGAGGCAAGAGAATCACTTAAGCCCAAGAGTCCCAAGAGTTTGAGGTTGCTGTGAGCTGGGATTCACGGCACTCTGCCCAGGGCGACAGCTTGAGACTCTGTCTCAAAAAACAAAACAAAAACAGGAGTAGGAATTTGCTTTCCAAGCTTGATTTTATGTTTAAAATATATAACCGTGGGCAGATGTTATGTGTCCTTTAACTGAAAAAGATGTGAAAACAAACTTGGGCTCTTGCTAACAACACCAAGATAGTCTCCAGCAACTACTCTATGAGGTTAGAGCACTGGGCAAAAGAATTTCACTTAGTGCTTAGATTTCAAAAGAGCAGGAGACAGAAAAGAGACTTTCGTCTCCAGAGCTGGAAAGCAGTAATTATGTGGATTCAGCCCTGGTTTGTAAGATACTTACTTTCGAATGAAGACTGGCTTAAGGCGAGGCTCCATCTCATCTTCACTGTCTGTGTACTCTTCATACTCAGATTCTGATTCAGACTCTTCCCCAGAACGTCCTTCATCTTCCACTTCCATGACTTCCATCTCTTCATTTTTTCTCTCCTGTGCTCGCTGACGCATCATGCCACGGCGCCGCTCTATTTCCTATCAAGTCATATATCTAAGCCAGCCAGTCAAATGGCTTATGGCTTTTAATTATTCCTTTATCAAGCTCAACAAATTCTGATATAAGTAAATGCAACTTAACACCCTATCCCCAACAAACAGGGAACATACTCAAAGTAATGATATTAGGGCCTCAATAAATGAGCACTGGCTGGAACTTTTTCTTGTACCCCCTCAAAACCTTCCCATTTTCCTTTAATCATACCTCATCATCAATTTCTTCTTCTTCTTCACTGCTATCTTCTCGTTCCATGCGCCAAGCATCTCCTTCTACTTCTGAGTCACTTTCTCCTACTACTTCAGGTTCCACTATTTTTCGATGTCGAGCCAATCTGAAAAACAGTATTTATAAGTGTAACACCAATGTCACATAAATGGAGGAGCATCAATCACATTCCTTAGTCACAGTGCACCCTGATATTATTATTGCCTTCATTAATATTGAAGTCTTGAGATAGGAAAACTGAGTGGCGGATTAAAGAAACTAAACCAGAGTGCCAGAACAAATAGTCAAGGTGGGCCTGCAACATATATTGAGCCATCACAGTGAACTCCCAGGAGTACCTGGGTAGAGTACTGCAGCATCATAGCTCACAGCAACTTCCAACTTTTGGGCTTAGGTGATTCTCTTGCCTCAGCCTCCCAAGTAGCTGGGACTACAGGTGCCTGTTGCAGTTTGGCTGGGGCTGGGTTTGAACCCACCACACTTGGTATAAGGGGCTGGCGCCCTACTTCCTGACCTATAGCCACTGCCTGAGGGATTTTTTTTTTTTTGCAGTTTTTGGCCAGAGCTGGGTTTGAACCCACCACCTCCGGTATATGGGGCTAGTGCCCTACTCCTTGAGTCACAGGCATTGCCCATGAGGGATATTTTTAATAGCTTAAGGTAGTTCATAGCTTCAACATTAGGTCACACTACATTTATTTCAATGATTTTTTTTTTTTTTTTTTTTTTTTGAGACAGGATCTCACTTTGTTACTCAGGCTGGAGTGCGGTAGCATTAGCCTAACTCACATCTACCTCAACTCCTGGGTTCAAGCCATTCTCCTGACTTAGCCTCTGCAGTAGCTGGGTTTACAGATGTTTGCCAAAATGCCTGGCTAATATATTTTTTTTGAAACTGGGTTTTGGTGGCTGCTATGATAAAAAGTACAGTGTGAAAATTAATATAAAACAAGATAATAAAAGAATAACTGAGCCAAATGTTTTTAAGATTTGAAAAGTGAATATTCAACAAGCACACAAATTCTACTAGTAAAATTGTGAAGAATGTAGGAATGAAATGAAAATGATTTTTCTTTCATGGGCATTATATTTTTCAAATGGCTAAATTTTTATAACACAAATACTTATTATTTGGCTCTATGTTATAACATAAAACATAATTATTTTTGCCTAGGAGATCTATGAAAAAATTTCTGAGACAATATGAACTGTAAAAGTTTAGGACTTTTAGTCTACTTAGTGAGGTAACGCCTCGATCAATACATAATATACAAAATCCCTCACTGGGAGGCTTTCTTTCCAACATGAGACCATTTATCAGGTCTTTTCTCCTACTTCATCAGTGTAATTTTCCTTCATTAGCATTTAGGATAAATAAATGAATAAAATCAATTACTCATTGGGAGGCTGAGGTGGATGGATTGCCTGAGCTCATAGGTTCCAGAACAGCCTGAGCCAGAGCGAGACCTCGTCTCTTAAAAATAGCTGGGCGTGGCTCAGCGCCTGTGGCTCAATCGGCTAGGGCACCAGCCACATACACCTAAGGTGGCGGGTTCGAATCCCCAGCCCGGGCCCGCCAAACAACAATGACGGCTGCAACCAAAAAATGGCCGGGTGTTGTGGCAGGCACCTGTGGTCCCAGCTACTTGGGAGGCGGAGGCAGGAGACTCGCTTGAGCCCTGGAGTTGGAGGTTGCTGTGAGCTGTGATGCCATGGCACTTTACCTAGGGGGATAGCTTGAGGCTCTGTCTCAAAAAAAAAAATAAAATAAAATAAAAAAATAAAAAAATAGCTGGGCGTTGGGCCATACCTGTGGGTCAAAGGAGTAGGATGATGGCCCCATATACCGAGGTGGTGGGTTCAAACCCAGACCCAGCCAAAAACTGCTGGACAAATAAACAAACCAACCAACCACTGGGTGTTGTGGCAGGGGCCTGTAGTCCCAGCTACTTGGGAGGCTGAGGCAAAAGGATCACTTGAACCCAAGAATTGAGGCTGCTGTGAACTAAGATGCCATGATACTCTCTATCCAGGGTAACAGCTTGAGACTGTGTCTCAAAAAATAAAATATCAATTACTGAAATTTTATAGAGATCTTTGTGCTAAAAAGACTCCCATTCCCCTCAACAAGTGGTTTGTAGTTTCTATTTCCTTCACGAGTTAATTACAGTCTTTAAGCCAGAAGTAACCTGCTGTTTTCTGAAGTTGCCACTTAACTGGTAGTGTAACTTTGGTAAAGTTAATTTCCTAATCCCTTTGTGCCTCTGTTTCCTCATTTGTAAAATAAGGATAATAATGTGGATATGGAGAGAAGGAAACACTTCTACTCTGCTGGTGGGATTGCAAACTAATACAACTTTTATGGAAAGAAGTATGGAGAATTCTTAAAGAACTAAAAGTCTATCTTCCATTTGATCTCACAATTCCATTACTAGGTGTCTACGCAGAAGAAGAAAAATCATTTTACCACAAAGATATTTACACCAGAATGTTTATTACAGCTCAATTCACAATTGCCAAATCATGGAAGCAACCCAATGCTCATCAACCCCTGAATGGATTAACAAACTGTGACATATGTATACCATGGAATACTCTTCAGCCATAAGAAAAGATGGAGACATTATACCTGTTATGTTTACCTAGATGCATTCGAAACACATTCTTCTTAGTAAAATATCTCAAGAATGGAAAAAAAATCCAATGTACTCGATACTAATGAGACCAATATATAAACAATTACACACCCACATGAACGATAAAACACAAATATAGTCTACTGAGAGGGAAGGGAGAGGGAGGAGTGAGGGTGTAGAGAAGGGGAAGAAAGGGAGAGAGTGGGAGGAGGGAGGGTGATTGACAGGAGGAGGAGGGCAATTGGCAGGATCTCACCTAATGTGCACATTGTGAGGGTGTTCGGCATGCGCCTTAGATGAAGGGCTCAACTACAATTTAAATTTTACCTTGGGAGTGAGAACAATGAAATGTAAAAATCTGTTCCCTCATATTAATTTGAAATAAAAAAAAACAATAAAAATACTTATCTTCTAAGATTATTGTGTAGAGTCCAGGAAAGTAAATGTAATCTACTTAGAACAGCATTCTTGGTACATAATAGGTACTATACAAGTATTAGCTATTATTGTTGTTGTTATTAAGAGGGTCAGGTCGAGGAAACATAACCCTTGCCATTACCTCTCTTCCACATCTTCACTAATACGGTTCTGTAAGCGCCGTAGCCGAGGGTCACTAGATGAATCTTCCTCCTGTTCCTCAGGCTCTGCTTCTTGTTCTTTAGCTTTCTTAATGAACTGAAATTCTTCATCCTCCTCATCTGAGGACTCCATAGGGGCATAGTCTGGCCTCTTTCCAGATACATAACGTTTTACCTTCACTTTCTCCATTGAAATCTCACCTGGGTAAGAAACATAAACATAAATTATGTTTCAGTTACTTCTTCCCAAGATCCTTTGACCCCTTGGCCTTTGCAGGAAGAGCCCTGTATTCCTAGCAGAAAAGGAGAAGAGAGCCATTACGCAAACATCTATCTATCTAAAGGTGCTTTCCTGGCCAGGCACAGTGTCTAATGCCTGTAATCCTAGCACTCTGGGAGGCCGAGGTGGGTGGATTGCCTGAGGTTACAGGTTCAAGACCAGCCTGAGCCAGAGCAAGACCTCGTCTCTAAAAATAGCCGGGCATTGTGGTGTACGCCTGTAGTCGCAGCTACTTGGGAAGCTGAAGCAAGAGAATCTCTTGAGCCCAAGAGTTTGAGGTTGCTGTGATCTGTGGTGCCACGGTAGGTACTCTACCGAGGGTGACACAGTGAGACTCTGTTTCAAATAAAATAAAAATAAATAAATAAAAGTGCCTTTCCTACAAAGGCCAAGTCACAGAACAGCATTCTTAGAAATGCTAACACTAATGATAATGAAGCCTACCATGGGTACAATGAAGTAAAGTGGAGAAAGATGGACAGTGAAGAAGAAGAAAAAAAAAGTCCCTCTATAAAAGGCAGACTAAGTCCATCACAATTCATGCTATTCCACCGGTAACAGTGCCCAGCATATAGTAAGAGTGATGTATTCAGGAACCAAATATTTTTTTTTTTTTTTTTTTTGAGACGGAGCCTCAAGCTATCCCCCTGGGTAGAGTGCCATGGCATCACAGCTCATAGCAACCTCCAACTCCTGGGCTCAAGCGAGTCTCCTGCCTCTGCCTCCCAAGTAGCTGGGACC
>CAUYQV010184064.1:0-17329 GCA_963574575.1 Galagoides demidoff
GCCTGTGGTCCCAGCTACTTGGGAGGCGGAGGCAGGAGACTCGCTTGAGCCCAGGAGTTGGAGGTTGCTGTGAGCTGTGATGCCATGGCACTCTACCCAGGGGGACAGCTTGAGGCTCCGTCTCAAAAAAAAAAAAAGAAATTGCACGAACTTAGAGCATGCTTAGGAGTGGTGTTTACAAGATGTCTTTACATTATTATTATTATTATTTTGTAGTTTTTTGGCTGGGGCTGGGTTTGAACCCGCCACCTCTGGCATACATGGGGCCAGTGCCCCACTCCTCGGAGCCACAGGCGTCGCTGTGTCTTTACATTATTTTCATGATTCAAGGAGCAATGACTGATTTTCTCCTCTGGACAGATGGGCTTTGTATGGAGGTAGCTGAGAATGAAGAATTTTTTCTGTCTAATTATTAATCTTTCTGTCCATCTATTGACCAATCAGTCGATTTATTGAACAACCGATTAACTGGTTTATCCACCTATCTTCCTCCCTCCCTCCTTCCTTCACTTCCTCCCTTACTTCTTCCTTCCTTCTCTCCCTCCCTCCTTCTTTCTTTCTTTCCTTACTTTCCTCCCCTCCTTCTGAACTAAAATCTTAAGCTCAAGCTAGCGTCAGGTAGCTGCCTAGAAGTTGAGCTCTAAATCTTACCTTGGGGCCTCACTAATAAGAAATCACTGAATCTCTGTGACCCATAACGTCTTCCCTGGTTGAATGAAGGAATGAGATCAGCTCCTTCCAGGGCAGTCCGCAGGTAAGGGCACAGCTTCCAGGTGCCCGTGTGGATCCCAGCTCTTACACTCCTATCATGGTGACCTTGGGCATCTTACTGATTCTCACTGTGCCTCTGTGTCCTCATCTCTGAAATTAGATTCATCATTTCCCAGCTGTTGGGAAGATCAAATGAGGTGACACAGGTAAATTGCTTAGCACAGTGGCTGGCACATACTAACTGCTCCCTAAACATTTACTTTATTATTATGACTGTAATTGTCTATCTTATCGTAAAGGCAGATGCCCAGCCTCCTTTTCTGGGTCCCTGTCTCAGCGAGGAGGTAGGCCAGAGCGTGGCAGGCCTGGAGGACAGTTTATTTGTGGTGGCTGGAGTATAGGAGGCTTATAGAGTGGTGGAGAGACACGAGTGACACAGTGTCTCCCCAGGGGCAGTGACTCTCCACCAGGGTGATTCCTCTTCTCGGGAGGCTGGGAGGGACTCATGTATGTATTGTAAAATCTTCACCATTTCCCCTCAGGGATTTGTACTTGTTTCTTTGTTACATTGATGTTATTTACTCTGGGGCTCATGTATCCATTGGCCAGGCTTTGAGGGATGAGGGGCCCCAGTTTTTTAGGCTTACAATTTAATAGATAGGCAGCTTGATGTGGTGTGCAGAGCCCATGCTGGCTATTGTGCGTCATCTACCTGGGTTTGCTTCCAGCCCGTGGTGAGGCCTCAAGCCACTTTCCCCCCCTAAGATGTGTTTCTTATCTGTGGGATGAGAAAGGAGGCTTAGGGCCCTCAGGGTTCTCATGGGTCCCTTAGTCCATCTGGTGAAGCCCCTAGGGATCCTTCTTTAAGTAATTGTTTCTGAAATATACAAAATATACAGGGCGACAAAGGAAGCTATTATATTGAAATTCAGTTATAAAAATAGTAAGTAAATGTGTGCTAGGATAATATATGTACATATTATTCACACATGAAATGACACAGTAACTACTGTAATTTGAATTATTGATTAGCACAGTTCTATTGTTGTTGAGACAGAGTCTTGCTCTGTTGCCCCAGGTAAAGTGCAATGCGTCTTCATAGCTCACTGCAACCTCAAAATCCTGGGCTCAAGAGATCCTCTTGCCTCAGTCACCTGAGTGACTGGGACTACAGGTGTACACCACTATGCCCAGCTAATTTTTCTATTTTTACTAGAGACAGGCTATTGTGTTTGCTCAGGGTAATCTCAAACCCCTGAGCTCAAGGAATCCCCCTGCATTGGCCTCCCATGGTGCTAGGATTACAGGTGTGAGTCATTGCGCCCAACACAAGTACCATGTTATTTTGTAGTATCTATAACAATTCCTATGTGATGGGATAATGTATAACATTTTCAATGAAAAACAAGTCACTAATGCTGGTAATACTTTTGTGGTGTATAATTTATATTCGTAATTGGAGAAAAAGCTAGACGTCCATTTCAGGTTGGTGAAAATAATTATGTAATTATTTTTGCCATCCAAGTTTATAGAGCCCCTTATTATATCCGTGGACCTCTTTGGTGAGCTATGAAAATAAGGTTATTAATCTTTGGATGAGGTGACTTAATAGGAGTTTTCTTTTGTTGATTATGTGTCTATCAAATTAGGTAACATTCTCCATGATACTAAAAGATATCCAGGTAAATGAAAAATTCTAAAATCCCTATATAATGGGTGAAGCTCGTGTCATTGGCTATGAGAATATGGGAGGTGCTTTTGTCTAAAGCACTTGTACTTTTTCACATCACAGTCCTCCTGCACTTGGGAATGCAAGACAGAACTCCAGCACTAACATGGGAGGACACTTCAAATAGAAAAATTATCATTTAAAACCCCACAAAACTGTGAAAAGCGTGGCACTGAAAAGGTCACAAAAAGGACACGTGTCCTGTTCATAGCGTGAGAGCTGAAAGAAGCAGGCAGTGCAGAATCTGGCTGGACCTCAGCTGGGACGGTGCATCAGGCAACTCAGAATGTCTGCCTGTCTGTTCATGTCTGCTGTGATCCATGACAGTGATGTGAATACTGATTTTTATTTGGTAGGAATAGATTTTGGCAAGTAGGTGAACTTAGGAGTAAGGGCATCATAAACAATGGAGTTGGACATGTGGCTCTGAGGTCTAGGGTGACACTGCCTCTCTTTGCATGGACTTTGGTTTAGTTACTCAACTAACCAGAGTCTGTTTTCTTGTTCATGGAAAGAGGGTGAAAAAACAGTAGATTTTTCTTAAACTAGCAGAAGTAACTTTTATTTATGTGAAAGCCCAAGGAATAATGCAGTGGTCAGTTACATCCCCACTGTACCTCCTGTGCCCCACCATTTTTACCAGGAACACACAGAAAACCATTGAGCTAGGTATCCGAGGGCCCCTTTCTCTTGCCCCATTAACTTATATTTTACACATTTGCAAATATTTATTGAGCCCAGTACAGTTCTTGATATTATTATTACACTGTATTTACCAAAAAAATTTTATTGGAGCTGTTTTGAAAAGTGAGCTACAAATGTATTTTGTTTATAATTCATAGTAAAAAGGTCCTCTGCTAGTTCCAAGTCTTCTGACTTTTCTTTGAGTATTGAGTGACCCAAGTTAATCTTTCAAGCTCCCTGTTGTTTGAAACATGTCAAATTCATTTTAGGAGCTTATTCTAAGCTTAGTTCACCTTGGTCTGGGCACCCTTGGTCTATGAAGTTGTAACCGGGAGGGACCTCCCCATCGGCCACTCCTGAGGGCAGCTCGGTTGGAAGACAGTGCACACAGCCATCGGACATTCAGGTGGACACCCAGCACTTCTCTAGACATTTGGGGGTTGTTTCTACGACTGTGTCAGAAGCTTGTCATAGTCATGATGCCTTTCCCCCCTGAGGAGTGTATTTTCTTTTTCTTTGAGATGGAGCCTCAAGCTATCCCCCTGGGTAGAGTGCAATGGCATCACAGCTCACAGCAACCTCCAACTCCTGGGCTCAAGCGAGTCTCCTACCTCCGCCTCCCAAGTAGCTGGGACCACAATGCCCGGCCATTTTTTTTTTTTTGGTTGCAGCCATCATTGTTGTTTGGCGGGCCCGGGCTGGGGATTCGAACCCGCCACCTTAGGTGTACGTGGCTGGTGCCTTAGCCGATTGAGCCACAGGCGCCGAGCCGAGGAGTGTATTTTCATATCTCACATGTGCGAAAATAGTAAAATAATAAGCAGCATGCATGAAAACAATCTAGAAAGGAACTTCTGCTAGTTTAAGTAAAGCAAATTATAATTTTACATATGAGAATTGGGTGTGATTTTTCTTAGTCTTCAAAGCATGAAAATCAGAAGAGCAATTTGTTAAGGTTGTACCTACTTTAAGAAAGGAGATTCTTTCCTCTAAGAAAGAAAAGGAAGGAAAGAAGGAAGGAAGGGGGAGAGAGAGAAAGAAAGAACCTCAGTTTCCTATTTTCATATCTTCTCATCTTTGTGAGTTTTAAATTTTTTTAATGTTGGTCCTGTAGTCTGAATTACCCTTTACCCAGAGGTAATTATTCCCTGTGGATTTTGTGACTGTGTTTCGTGCATACTTCCACATTTCTGATTACACCGAGTTGCAGTTTCTTTTTAAAATTTGTTTTCCCTACAAGCCTGCCAGTTCAGGAGGAGCCTCTGTGACCTCTAACTTCTTGATGACTCTGGATGAGCTAGGACCAGGCCACATGGCTAGTAAATAAAATGCGAATGAAGGGATGAATGTTTGCCTGGGACTGCCGCTGAGGCTGCGGGAGCTGATGGCCATGGATGAGTTTTCTTTCCTGTGAGTGAGTCATTCCTGCAGATCCCTGTGGACACCGGCTCTCCCTGCTGCCTGGTGTTACTGCCTCTGACTTCATCGTGCTGCTTCCTTAGTCTCCTTTGCCCCTGAACCCTTCAGGGCGTCAGTACCAACCTCCAGGTCGGCTGGAGAAACAGCCTATGACACACTAAGAGTGTGGAGGCAAAGCCATCCAACTGTCACAGGCCAGAGGGGGATTTGTGACAAGTGAAGGTCTCCTTCAAAGCCTTGTCTTTTGCTCCCATGGACATTAATTTAGCATAACATAGGCCAGTTGTTCTCAATCTTGTCTGCACATCAGTATCACCTGGGCCATTTCTCAAACGATACTGTCGTCGGTGCACAACTGCCAGAGGTGCTGGTGTAACCTAGCTGGTCTTGGATATGTCCTGGGCTTCCGAATTTTAAAAAGTTTCCCAGGATATTCTGTTGTGCATCCAACTTTGAGAACCGCTGACTGACACAGCTAATTATATAAATTGTAGTTCTTCATGTTAACATTTCCCGTGTAACTAACATTTCCCACTATTTTTCTTCTTGGTAATAATGAAAAAATTTATACTTCTAGTGTACTTACAACTCTGTACAAATTCATAATTGCAATAAAATAACTTAACATATTTTTGGTACATGACATTATATAACCTCATTTTTCCCCCCTATCCTTTTTCTTCTTGATCCTGAAACTTAGAAGAAATATCAGAGAGGAGCAGCTGACTAGGCTTCGTGGTGGAGGAAGTTGGAAGGAAGCCACTTAGCAGATAGTGTACCCATAAAGGTACAAAATTAGAACTTTCCTTTTGGTTCCTGTTTTCAGTACCCACAGTTTTTTTGCGAGACAGAGTCCCTTGGTAGAGAGCTGTGGCGTCACAGCTCACAGCAACCTCAAACTCTTGGGCTCAAGTGATTCTCCTGCCTCAGCCTCCCAAGTAGCTGGGACCACAGGCGCCTGCCACAATGCCCGGCTATTTTTTGTTGCAGTTGTCGTTGTCGGTTAGCTGGTTGGAACCCGCCACCCTTGGTGTATGTGGCTGGTGCTGTAACCACTGTGCTACAGGTGCCAGGGCACAATACCCACAGTTTTGTTTGCCTAGAGAAAGAAAAAGAAAGTAGCAACAGTCCTGATCGTTCCAAATAGTCCTTCCCAGAAGCTCATTGTTACTTTCAGGTTTTTCATTTTATTACTTTCTGATGATACATTTCTTAGGAATGTGCTAGATAAGGACAAGAGTGAAAGCAGTGTTGAAATCTTTCTGACTGTCTGTCCGCTGTCCCTTCCCACCGGCTTCCTCCTTGTTTTGGTTGGTTTGTCGTGTATCTCCAGACGGTACTGACAAGAGCCTGGACCACCTGTCAGAGTGGTCTTGCTCATGACTGGTGGCTAGAATGACTTCTGCCATTATTTTAAATATGAGGACTAGAAATGTAACAGGATCTTCTTCATTCCATGGCACAGGGTGTCAAGCACCTTTTTTTTTTTTTTCCTTTAAGAATCAGTTTATGGAAGTTTAGGATCCAATGACTTTTGCTACTGACTAGCTAAGCATTAGCCCAGGATGGCTGCTTTGGTAGAAGGCAATAGCTTTCAAGACAGGAATATAGTCATTTACACGGTAGAATTTTGGGTAACTACATTCTGTTTCATTTCAAGAGGGGATGTTAGAGTAGGAAGCAGTTGTCAAAGTGATACAGTTGTGCAACTCTTCTTCTTTTTCACAATGTATATGTATCTCAAAGCATTTTTTTTTTTTGAGACAGTCTCACTATGTCACCCTTGGTAGAGTGCTGTGGCGTCACAGCTCACAGCAACCTCAAACTCTTGGGCTCAAGCAATTCTCTTGCCTCAACCTCCCAAGTAGTTGGGACTACAGGCGCCCACCACAACGCCAGACTATTTTTCTTTCTTTCTTTCTTTTTTTTTTTTGGTTGCAGTTGTCATTGTTGTTTAGCTGGCCCGGGATGGATTTGAACCCACCAACTTCGTTGTATGCGGCTGATGCCATAACCACTGTGCTCTGGGCACCGAGACTCAAAGCATTTTTTATTTGTCAAGTAACCTCATTAAAGCTGAAAAGACCAACAAATCCCCCAAAGGAAAAAACAAACAAACAAACATCAATTTTTATATCTAAAAAAACAAAACAAAAACTCAAGCTCAGGGCAATAATTAAATTCCTTAGTTGGTAATTGTTTATGGAGTATCCTAGTTTTTTTTCCCCTGAAGGTGCTGTGCTAGGGGTAGGGGATGAGGGAGAAATGATTTGCCCAGGGACACATATGAAGTTACGCCAGAACCAACACTACAGAGCAGAGCTCCATTTGTCTCTTAAGAGTATTGATTTATAATGAATTTCCAGTCCTGATTTTTTTCTTTTCCAGTCTTGATTGTTTTGTAAGTATACTCTATCGTAGATTAAGTGGCTGTCAATAGTTGTTTACACAAGGTTTGTGAGTTATCTATTGATTATTTTTATGCTGTCAGATGTAAGAACCTTGATTAAAAATAATATCCAATAGCCATTTGGCTAATAGGTTAAATCTTTCATTTCTAAGAGTTATTTATTTTCTAAAAAGCTGCAAAGTGCTTTTTGCTTCCTCTGCATTACTGAAGTCTAAGAAGATCCTGTGAAGAATGGAGTTTGCTGTCAATCCTCGTACTGGGGTGTCCTGTCCCTTTTACTGCTGTAAATTCCCAGGAAACTTTAAACCTGGACAAGATACTTAGAGGTCCTGTTATCTAAGTTCATTTGACAGATGAGAACATTGAAGGCAGGGAGGTTGAATTATTTGCTGAAGTTTACAGGACGAATCCAAAGCCAAGCTGGGAGACGGCCAAGCCAGGGACTGGAAGTCAGAACTTTGCCACCTCAGGGTCCGTGCGTTCATTTCACTTTGGTGCAGAAGCAGACACTGTGGGCAGAGGTTGCTGCACACACATCCCCGTCACGCTCTCTACGATGAGTCTGCTCTGAGGTGGGGGTTCTTCCTAATGCCCCTCCTAGGTGGGCTTCCCCCTAAGCTGGTCTGAGTGAGGATCTGGAGTGCAAGGACCTTCCGTGGAGGGGTCGGGAGTTGGGGAAGTGAGATGAGCAAAGACAGGAGCTAATACAGTGTGTGCTGATAAGCAGGTCCCACCGGGGACCCGAGGCTTCTCTGTCCTGGGCCCTTTTGGAAACTGGGCAGAATATGGTTCAGAATTGTCTCACTGGAGAGGTGAGGAGATGGGCTGTTTCTTTACCAACTCCTGTGTCACGATTTGAAGGATTTTCCTGGAAACCTTATTCCAAGCACTTGTTAGGTCTCCAAGTCAAGGGGCTTTCGGTTCCCGGAGGAAGGCCACTTGCATGCGCTCGGGAACTGGAAGCATCTGGGCAGACCACGCGCAACTGCCGTGTGCACTCACGGGAGGAAAGGGAGTGGATCCAAGTGGGTCTCCTCCACGCTGTGTGGCTCTGTGTGACAGACACCTGCTCTCGGCTCTTTCTCATTCTTTCTATCCATAGGTCGCTCCGTGTAGGGGACATGGAGCTGAGAGGGAAGTACTGAGGCTGAGGCGAGCAGGGCTGGATAGTCTGTTCACCTCTCCGGAGCCACTCTGCTGTGTCTCCAGCCTGCTGTCCTCCTGAGGCTGGACGGTAATTGCTACATTGTTGGGCTTCCTGGCCCTCTGGCTCCTGCAGGCTCAGGCAGTGGGAGGCCTGGGGAAGACAAGAAGGGGCAGAGCCGTGAGAGCAGGACCTTTGTTCCTGGAATTCTCCTCTTGCCAACACGTGAGTTGTCTCTGTCCCCCTCCTGAAAGCCCCAGAGTCTGCCACAGGGCCCTTTGCTAGAGCGCAGCTGCTTTCTCTGAGGTCACACAGCGCTGTCCCTTTACTCCTGCAGGCCCGATCCCTGCCCACCCCTGGTAAATAGCTCCTTATTAAACTCCCCCTGTGGCCCCTGTTGAGTGTTCCATCTGTTTCCTGCTGGGACCCTGACTGAGGCACCGTCTTTGAGCCATGTGCTCTTTAGACAGAACTGGATGATATGAAACAGCTAGAGACATTATGAAGATACAAGGTAATGAGGCATAAACTGTACTTGAGCCCTAAGGATACGCAGCATGGAGGACGCAGTAACAAAAGAAGGCGTGCTTATTACAGAAGACATTTATACAGGGCGCCTTGGGTTGTAATTGGCAATTTATTTTTTTCCCCCTGCCATATGGGTAGCTCTGTTTGAGTAGTGAATTGAAAATTAGAAGCTCTGCCTTATTGTGACCATGTATGCACTTAATTATAATGTATTTAACTCTATAAGATGGAATACTATGTAATTTAGAGAAACAGAGGGTGAAATGGATCTATCCATCTGTAAATTTCAGAGACTTCTGTCATGCATGCTAGTTTTAGGTAAGTATTTTCCTCTTAATTTCTTATGTTTCTTATCCCTTTAATGGGCTATAATTTATTTCTCGAGAGTTTTTTTGTTTTGTTTTTTAATAATGCTGATGTGAAGGGCATTTCAGGCTGCCTAGAATGACACTATGGCAACAGAAAACACTTATTCTGTACCTGTTTACAGAGGGCCTATTGTGATTCAGGCACTTAGTTAAGGATCGTGGGCTTAATAATGAATAGTATTTCATCACTGCTTTCAAGGAAATCACAATGTAGCTGGGAAATAGAAGTTAAAACCAATAGTTATGCATATTTTAAAATATAGAGAGAGTTTCATGTGTATGAGTGTGTAGGTAAGTCTGTCAACAAGAAGCAGAGAAGTTGGTGAATAACAGAAATGCTTCAGCGAGCAGGTGACATTGAGCTGAGTTTTCTTAAAGGCTGATAAACTTATCTGGGTGAGAAGGGGAGGAATGGCATGAAAAAAGTGGGCAATTTATTGGTGGTTTGGAGAATCAGTGGGGCGCGTGATTTAGGCAAAATGCTGGGGGGTTTCAGAGGAATGCCTGATCTCGGTTCCCTGGGATAGAATGGTAATCTGATCCTTAATACTTACATGTGGAAATAATACAGATTATGCATAATGCTTCAAAAATATTACAGTGTAAACAAAACAAAAATGTCTTCAAGAATATTTAGATATTCAATGAGAAGGATATTGCTAGATGTCATGTAGCAAATATTCTAAATACTGAGCAATGAATATTACTAATTCATTAGCATCTTTGAAGCAGGGAGATAGATTGTTCGGGATCTTCTATCAATACATTTCTTTGCTCAGATTTGTCTGTACTTAAACCAAATTGTCCATTCTGTAATTACCTTGTATTACTATAGAATTACCTAAAATGTGGAAATAGGATGGATTGCTTGGTAATAGAGTGAATTCCCTCTTCATTTACTAAGGATTTTTTTTTTTTTTGAGACAGAACCTCAAGCTGTCACCCTGGGTAGAGTGCCAAGGCTTCACTGCTCACAGCAACCTCCAACTCCTGGGCTCAAGCGAGTCTCCTGCCTCAGCCTCCCAAGTATCTGGGACCACAGGCGCCTGCCACAACGCCTGGCTATTTTTTGGTTGCAGCCATTATTGTTGTTTGGCGGGTCCGGGCTGGAATCGAACCCGCCACCTTAGGTGTATGTGGCTGGTGCCTTAGCCGCTTGAGCCGCAGGCGCCAAGCCCATTTACTAAGGATTATGTTGGCATCCATACTTCACAACCACCTGGCTAGCAGAACCTATCTGATAGCCCTACCATAAGAAATATTTGTGCCTTATGCCTTCTAATTATTCTAGTCCCTAAAGTTTTGGGGATCAGTAATTTGATATCATAAGCCAGGGTAATTGGTGAAGACTGTCTTATTAATACCACAGTTGTAGGCCCAATGAGTTTCTGAGTGCTGCTCATTAATTAGGCCACTGATTAATTAATGCCACTGCAGGGGCATGAGCAAGCAGGTGATGATAGCACATGGGTGTTAAACAGAAACCCTTTGAGCTGGTCATGTTAAAGTCATCTTATTGTCAAGAAACTTGCAGTCTTAGGAATTACAGAGACAGGAACAAAGTCCAGGTGGGTCTCATGGAACTAGAGCACCAAAGCCAGAATTCAGCTTAATCTCCTTGTCAAGCAGGGAGTCTCTTAAGTTTTATTCTTTCCTTATCTTATTTGATACTCTTCTCTCTTTCTGTTTTAGTTATCTCTTGTTTTGTAACAAACCACCCCAAAAAATATTGACTTAAAACAACAACCACCATTTAGTATCTTTCCTCACTCTTGAGCTGACTCGGTTCAGCTGGGCAGTTCTTCTGGTCCACATGGTACTGGGTGGGATTGCAGTTCTCTGGGTGTTCAAGTGAGCTGGCATGTGAGGCTCCTTCACACGGTGGGCAACTGATGTAGCCATAGGATGGGAGTTCAGCTAGGATGTCAACTGGAGCATCTTAGTTCTCTTTCTTGTGGCTTGGGCTTCTCACAGCAAGAGCTCTGGGTTCCGAGAGGGAACGTTGCAAATGTTCAAAAGTGGGAGTTGCCCGTTCCCTTTAGGCAGGGGCTCTGGTCAGAAGCCTCAGGGATGACTGCTCCCACTGCATTCTATCACAGCATCACAGGGCCAGCTGTCAGGAGAAGAAATAGACTCGGCCATTTACAGCCACACCTTTTTTTGCACATGGCCCAATGTGTCCTCAGTCCCCACTCTTCTTGTCAACTTTCAGACAGGTGCTCAACACCAATTGCCTGTGTGCTTCTTGGTTCCAGGGCTCCCAGGAGGCTCATATTGTTTGCTGCCCATCCAATCATTTGTAGTTGATAGAGCCTAGTACTGTGTTAAAGATTTTCTCTGAGGGGCTGGTGTGGGATGTGAATTATGGTCAGAGCTGGCAATGGCAGGTAAGTAGAGGACATTTGTATGAGGAGGATTATTCGAAGGAACTCTCCTGCCCACCTGTTGCTCTGAGGTTTCAGTGCCCACCTGTTGGTCTGAGGTTTCAGATGACATTTCTTTCCATGGTCCAGAAAGCTCTGTCTGACTTTCTTCCTGCCTTCTAACATTTTCTTGAGCCATTCTCTCCTTTATTCGTGTTCCAGCTTCACTTTTTTTTTTTTAAGCTCCTCCAATGTTCCTCTCTCCCTTCTCCTCTGTGTCTTTCCATGACCCTGGGTAAGAAGATTCTCTTGCCTCTCCCATCCCTCGTCTGTCAGGTAGCTTCAGACTTACTGCTTAGATCTTGGCTCAAATATCACTTCCTGAGGGGAACATGGGACCCTCCGGATTAAGTCTCATCCTTCTTTCTCTCTCTTTTTCCATCACCACATTAAGCATGTTTGGAACTTGACATTTGTGTGGCTACTTGATCACTGTCTGCCTCCTACTGAAGGCCTAGAGGCCTACGAAGCATGGAAGGCAAAGGAGACTCATGACTTCCTCAAGGCTGCAGTGGTGGTGCATGGCTCCTGTTAGGTACTAGCAAAGGTTTGTTATTTGCATGAGTTAAAAATTATAGCTAGTTACCTTAAGGAAGAGGAGACTCAGGGGAGAGAATATATATGTGTGTGTAAATATATATATATATATATATTTTTTTTTTTTTTTTTCTTTGAGACAGAGTCTCATTCTATCTCCTGGGCAGAGTGCTGTGGTGTCACAGCACACAGTAACCTCAAACTCCTGGGCTCAAGGAATCTTCTTGCCTCAGCCTCCCAAGTAGCTGGAACTGCAGGTGCATGCCACAACACCTGACTCGTTTTTTTCTATTTTTAGTAGAGATGGGATCTTGCTCTTGCTGAGGCTGGTCTCAAACTCCTCAGCTCAAGCAATCTACCTGCCTCAGCCTCCCAGAGTGTTGGGATTACAGGCGTGAGCTACTGTGATGGGCTGAGAATATATATGTTGATGAGAGAAGTTGAGAGTAGCCTGTTTAGGGAATATAAGGACATAGTTTCTTGGGGACCTCACCCTCCACTGGTGACAGCTGTGAGTTAAAGAAATTGTATCCTTGGGGATATAGTGCAGAGGCTGCATGGTAGTTTGAACTGGAGCAGGAATTCCTGCCCGGGGATGGACTATAAGTGCCTGACTAAAAGCCAACTTTTTTTTCTTTTCTTTTTTTTTTTACTGTTTGCTTTTACTACCATGTGACCCCAGATTTACACCCGGAAATCTCAGCCATGGCTGAACTTTGTGGTCGTAGGGCCAGAACTGCTCATTCCATTCCCGTTCACTCTCCCATGAAGCCAGTATCTTGTCTGACCGTAGGCCAAAGATTGGTCAGATTACATCTTGGGCTACCAGTCCCTGTGAGCCGAATCTCCAGGAGGTAACCCTAACCTAAACGTCTCGGCCGGTTCTCCTGTGGCGAGCTGTGAATCTGAGGTGGAAGTTAGTGAGGGAACCAAAGTGCGGGACTAGGAAATACCCGATGAGGCTCTGTGTTAGTCGAAGATTCTGTATCCTTTTGTATTCTAGTTTTTCAATCCTCACTTTCAGAGATTGAGATAAAGATGGTGACCATTGCCTCAGTTTCCTTCCCTGGAACAATTTAAGGCCCTAAATAGGTACTGAATGCTCCTATCTGTGTGACTCAGTGGAGGGTCTAAAAATAGATAGACGTTGGTTTATGATCTTGAACGTTGTATCTACTAGGAAATGCGGTCTGCACCTGTGACTTGAGGTTTCCGTGGAAGAATTGGATAAAGAGGGCCTAGTAGCCCCTGAATGAGGGCTGGAGTGGTCAGGGATGTTTTTTATGGAGAGGTCATGATTTTAGCTGAGTCTCCATGGATGAGTAGATTTAGGAGCCGTTGTCCAGAAGGGAGAAGGAAAGAGGGCATTCTAGGTTGGGAAAACCCATGTGTGACAGTTAAAGTGTGAGGATGAGCAGGAATGCCCTTTCATTCCCCAAAGTCACGGGCATGCCGGGGCAGGGCGGGAGGTTGGAGAGTGGACCGTTGTCACGCCTCTGGGTGAGATCCTTGGAGGCCGGGGGGCAGAGAAGAGTGCTTGCAAGCAGGGGAAGTCCCATCATAGACTGTGATTTGGGACCTGATTCCCTTGGCAGTTGGCAGGATAGGTTTGATGAGGGAGAGGCTGCAACCAGTGAGCCCCCAGGAGGTTGTTGGGATCAGAACCAGAGGGGTCGTGACGGTAACGAAGAGGTAGGGAGGTGGACAAGGTAGGGCAGGCACTTGAGGATTTGCATGTCTGGATTCCTAGTGGGGAAGACAGAGAAGGAAAAAAAAAAAAAGAAAGAAAGAAAGGGATGTTGAACCTGGGTAAAGGAAAATGATTTCCGCGATGGCCAGTACCACAGTTGGAAGTGGTCATGCTAAGCTTGAGTGGACCAAAGGAACAAAACATCCCAGCTGCAGGTATAAATGAGCGTATCATATCCAATACTGTTGGCCTGAACACAGGCTGGGGAGTTTTACCAGGCGTTTTAATCAGGGAAATAAAAAAAAAGAATGTCTACCTTCAAGTACTGCCATCAAGTCCATCAGTAAATGTTGTTGGTTCTACATTCAAAACCTTCCGCAAATAACCCGCGTCCCTGCCTTCTCCTTATCGACCTCCTTCACCTGAATTCTGCAAGGGCCTCTGAGCTGGTCTCCCTGCTTAACGCCCTCGCCCGCCTACAGTCTGTTCTGCACACAGCAACCTGAGTGATCCTTTTAAGATAGCGTCATGTCAAGCTGTCCCTTCCTACCTCCTTCAGAACATAAGCCAAAGCCCTTACAAGGGCCCTCAGGGTCTGGCACGGTCCCTACCTTTTTATCTTTGACTTCATCCATTACTACTCTTTCTTGTTCACTCCTCCTTAACTTCCCTTGCCAGCTGCTGTTTGTTGCAGCCCCCAGGCCCTTTGCATGTCCTCTCTTGGCCTGGAAACCTTTCTTCCCAGTATCTGTGGGGCTTTCTCCCTTATCTGCTTCCAATCTTGGCCACTGGGGCCTCCCTTTGCCCTCCTGTTATTTCATTGCAATCCATACGACTTGTACTTCTTTTCCTTATTTTAGCTTTTCTCTCTATATAATCTTTAATATTTCCCAGGATCCAGACTGCTGACTTATTTTTGTTTTGGTCTCAATCTCGCCGTCCACAAGGAAGGTTCTCTGAGAGTAGAAATCTCTGCTCTTTCGTACCCTGTGGTACTGTGGCATCCTCAGTGCCTTAGGACATTTATTACTTTACCTATTAGTAAAGCATTTGCTGAGTGAGTAGGGCAAAGTCTTTTTGTGATTTCCTTGAGATCCGCTGTCCATAATTTTTATCTTTATTTTCAGGCATAGGTAGTGCTCAATCAATGTTAAAATAGTGAATATGCTTTGCCATATAAAATCCTAACATTTCTCATTATCTAGTTCCAGTAACTTCCAGCCCTAAATGGAACATTAAGAAAATGATGGGTGGGGGAAGGAGGTGGAAGAATAATCTTGGTTCATTTAGCTGAGCCTTAACTTTTGGCTTCAGAATTCACGTGGCAGTTTGGCAATTCTTTCATTATTATTACAATTATTAATTGAGTGCTATTTAAAAATGTGGCTTTTAAACTCTCAGCTGATGTTTTAGGAGATTATATTATGCAGGGTACAGAAGTTGCTGGGGCTGACTGTAACCATTCATGGCCAAGTAAGGAACAGCATTGGCAGGAGACACGGGATGGATGGGGTTATGCTTTTGGGAGCCTGGTGACTGGTGCATGCTATCAGGGGATTAGCCGACTGGGCTTCCCCCTGCAAAAGGGATCTTGATTTGATTCCTCAACAGATGCTTTTGTAAATGAGAATAAACAACCTTGAGGGATTTAACTTCGTAGGAGGGTGAAAGAGAGAAAAGAAAGAACGAAGTGGAGAAATTATTCTTTATTTGGGGGCATTGACTCGAGAAGTCCTTCTGGAGTTTGCTCTTGGTTTTATTTGGTATCGCTTTTATCTCTTCCCACGGAGATGCAGATGTCTTTTGAAAGAATGCACACAGAAAAACAGACTGTAGGAGGCAGGAATGAATTCTTGAAAGGTTAACAAGTTTCCAAAGGACAGAACTATTCGGAGATGTTGGGCTGCGCCACATCTTTAAGGTTGATATTTGGGGGAACCAACTCCTGCTACCGCCACTGATGTGCTTGTCCTGCCACAACCCATGGCCAAGTTCTTTTTTGTCTTTTTAGGTGGGGCTTTTGAAAGGGGTTCTAACAATAAGGAACTATAAACGCAGAGGAACCTGCAGCAGATGAGGCCTTTGCTTAACTTTAGCGTTAAAACAATCCACAGAAAATTGTTTTGGGTTTTTCTAGCTTGTGAAAATACAAATATTGCCCTTATTTTCAGATATAGTAGCTGAGGGGTTAAAGGAAAGTTCAAATAAAATTAAACGCCACAGAACAAGGCTGTACACATACCCAGCCGCAAGATCATCCATGCAACATTTCCTTAGGCTGCTAGCTGGTGTCAACTGGGAGCATGTTTAGATCCATGGCAGGCTATTTTCCGAACTCTGCCTAAAAGTGCAGGAGGCATATTATATGTTTAGTCTGAGGTCAGAGGGTACATGGGAAGAAACATCAGAGACTTGTTTGGTTTTAAAGCATCTTAGCTGTGTTTACACGCCTTTCTGTCCTTGTTAAAGAGGACAAGGCATAGGGTAACTGAGACAGTGAACTTGGCGTCCGAGGTGAAAGTGAACGAGAACAAAATTATTTCTCCAGTGAGTTTTGTGATGGGAAGCAGGACATCTGAGCCACTGAGCTCTAAAGAAAGTCCTTCACTATTATCTTCGTTTGCTACATCAGGGAGGTCACATTCGTTACATAGCACAAGTCTCAAAATGAAGCTTTCACTCTCGACAACAACTGAGTTAAAATGTTTTTCTTTAAAATATAAAAAGATGTGTCTTCAGTGTATTTTGCTCTGATTAGGAAAAGAAAGACACTACTGGATCCTACTTTTTTCCCTTTGGTTGTCTTTTATATTTTTGACAAATGCCCTCACTTCAAAAAATGTGGGTCTATATTCATTCTAAATTCATAATGATGACTCTTTTCCAGCTGATATAATTATCAAGGTTCTTTTCTTCTTGGTCCTTTTTCCTCTGCTGTTGTCTAGTGTTTGCAGTTATTTTTCTTTGAGGTTAAGAAGGGAAGAGGTTAGGGAGAGACTGTAAGGCAAAAATCAGTCATGTTGTGTGCAGTGGCCAGTCCTGACTGTCCGTTTCACCTTCCATCTATCCTTATCCTTCCACCCATTCACCCACCTGCTGAAATGATTGGTGATCATTTATGAACCACTTAAAATAATCAAAGATCTCTCCTATCAAGAAGTCTCAGCTAAATGATAGGCGTTTACAATAGAAAAATGTTAGTATCAGGTAAATTTCATCCTGATAGAGTCTTGCAACCTGTTCTTGGAGATTTCAGTGAAGCCTCCAGGAAGAATGATCTCTACTGATACAGGAAAGTGAATTGAACTTAGCTGGATGAACTCTGTGTATTCGGGCTTGGGTATGTTTAAGGAGTAATGAGTTTTATGTTCTAGAGGTCACATTTTATGTGAGGGTTGCATATCTGAGTTTTTTCAAAATTCCAAAATCCTGCAATTCCAGAATAATTCTGTCAAGTAATGGTGGCTATATCCATTTACCAGCTAATATGGCGCCACCCTGTGGTCACTTTGTTAGCAGACTGTAGAGTTTCCTTAGCTGAGCCAACTTCCAAACTACAATTCTCTAAGAATTTCAATGTTTGGGGGGGGGGGGGGGGCGCTTACATTAATTAAAATGAATGTGAGAACTTATTTTTGGTTTCAAATCATATTATTTAAAAACAGCATGATTTAGGTTTATATTAA